>CM052193.1:5924843-5942052 GCA_028455805.1 Lasioglossum figueresi
TTGAATGTAGTGGAAATAATATATTAATACCCTTGAAGTCTTATAATGTTTCCACTGTTTGAAATTGCACCTACTCATTCTTGTAATAAATGCATAAAATCCGGAGTCAACTGATTACATGAATCGTAAAACGGTTCAAACTTGAATTTGAGTGTAGTGTAAATAATATATTAATACCCTTGAAGTCTTATAATATTTTCACTGTTTGAAATTGCATCTGTTCATTCTTGTAATAAATGCATAAAATCCGGTGTCTACTTATTAATTGTAAAATTTTACCAGCTTCTCCGTCGATCCAATTTGCGTTTCCCAACGTTGCGAGAAATTAGACATTCGCCCATTGAACTTTCTCTGTAAATAGTGTTTACGCTCTAAACGGTAAGACTATCCGCGCCCTCTCAATGTTCGAGTTCCTCGATTTTAACATGGCATTGTCTGCAATCAGTGTTTAGTATTTATTGCAGAATGTCGGACGCAGGGGTCAGGAAGGAAAGCAAGAGTTCTCCCGATCGATTTTACATTACGATTCCCGTCTGGTACTTTTTGCTTTTATCGAGGTTGCGTTTCGGAATCCTTAATCGGGAAACGATGTCGTGGGTATGTAAAATCGGGACGTACATCGGAGAACAGGTCGTACGAGCAATCGCTTGGCTGAATGCATCGGTGTACCCACGGCAAACAGGTCGGCTTTCACTTTAAGCTCTGTTCACATTAAACTTGCCTCGTGGATCCATCGCGGCATTATGTACGACCTTCTGATTCTGATCGGTTTAAAATTGAACGCGCAGCGGTGGCTGCAGAAATTGCGTCTATTCATTGTAGTTATTAGTTGTTGAAAGTCTTTATTCTTATTTCGTACGAATTATTTTCATCAGGATCTAAAAATTAATTTTTTTGTCGGTACGTCCGGAAAGATAAAAATAACTGCGTCCTGTTCTGCCGGTTGAGTTTCTGTTTCATTAAATAAATCACTTCAATGTTATGGCGTTTCTCTGGCGGACGGTTCATTAGTGGAGATGTTAGCACTCAAAATGATGCGAAGCATTTGATTAACGCGTGTAAACGTGGCCTTAGAACTGTGAGAATGAACCGCGACCTTTAAAGTGCGTGGATCTTCCTAACCGCAGGTAACTATGACTGACAGATAACTATGACCGATTACTCGATCCAATATAAAGTTCCATGTATTTTGTACAGGTGTTTTGTACAACTTGTAGAGACGAGTTCTCGAAGAATAAATTATTAAATATTTCATTCGAAATCGGTTCACCCATACGAAAGGTATAAAGCCATAAGAATCATTGAATTTTGTGAAAATCGTAGTTTCTCACAATTTTTGCCATTTTTAATTGTGTATTGTTCATAGGGTCCTTCATCGATTTTGATGAAACGCATAAGAAAGGTATAAAGCCATAAGGATCTTTGAATTTCGTGAAAATCGTAGTTACCCACCATTTTTGCCATTTTTAATTATCTATTGCTCATAGGTTTCTTCATTGATTTTGATGAAACGCATAAGAAAGGTATAAAGCCATAAGGATCTTTGAATTTTGTAAAAATCGTAGTTTCTCACAATTTTAGCCATTTTTAATTACATATTGCTCATAGGGTTCTTCATCGATTTTGACGAAACGCATAAGAAAGGTATGAAGCCATAGGAATCTTTAAATTTCGTGAAAATCGTAGTTTCTCACAATTTTTGCCATTTTTAATTATCTACTTCTTATAGGGTCCTTCATCGATTTTGATGAAATGCATAAGAAAGGTATGAAGCCATTAGAATCTTTGAATTTTGTGGAAATCGTAGTATCTCACAATTTTTGCCATTTATAATTATCTATTGCTCATAGGATTCTTCATCGAGTTTGATGAAACACATAAGAAAATTATAAAGCCATAGAAATCTTTGAATTTCGTGAAAATCGTAGTTTCTCACAATTTTTGCCATTTTTAATTACATATTGCTCATAGGGTTCTTCATCGATTTCGACGAAACGCATAAGAAAGGTATGAAGTCATAAGAATCTTTGAATTTTGTAAAAATCGTAGTTTCTCACCATTTTTGCCATTTTTAATTATCTATTGTTCATAGGTTTCTTCATCGATTTTGATGGAACTTTGTGCACGCATGTAACTTACTTAGATTTATAAACTGCATGTTTTGAATTTTCATTACAGTCGCATAGAAAAAAGTTAAAAATCATAATCATTACTTTTTCTCAATTTTTACCAACGATAATTTTTAATTAATTTCTTCATACTTTATTACTGCCCAGATTAAGATTTGTGTCCCCACTCTACCTTCCCCTTCTACGATCACATTCTCCCACGCTTCCGCTACGGGCCAGTCACGTGACGCGTTCATGCATGTGTCACGTGACTAATCCGTTACTGGTAGGAAGAGGATAACATTTTCTCCTCAATTCGCGTTTCCTCCCCGGATCTGACGACTCTGCGCCATTGTAACTATTGATGTAGAAGTTAATATCATGTCTGGCTCGACATGTACCTGGAAAGGGTATCATGGCGCAGGGCACGAAAATCGAAGGCATTTGGATAGCTAGCCTAGTTGGGTCCCAGGACACGTTGCCGGAGAGTGGAGATCGACGAGTTGGAACCGGTGATAACGATCGATCAGCGTCTCTCGGCTTCGGTGCCTGGTCCTCCTCCGGAGTTGGTCGCCCTTACACGCGTCTCCGGTGCTAAAGCAAAAGCTATCGAATTTCATGTATATGCCTTCCTAGGAATGCAGGCCGCACGGCGCGCGTAACTCTATACGTCGGTCACGCACCGAGGATTCGCGGGAGCGACGTATATGCTCGGTATTATGTATACGCGTCAGCCATCGCCGATCGAGGAAGGATTTCCAAAGGTTGCTCGTTCCTCGGTCGCCCGTCCTTCTTCTCGATCGACTGACTCGCTGCCTGGAATGATCACGCGACGGAGAAACCAGCGAAAAATCATGCTCGACAAGGATTCTTCCACGACGCCGTGCGCCGCTGGTACGGCGGTGTACTGCGGTATCACCCCTGTAATTGTCCGAGCGATTTTTCCATGTTCTGCGTCGACAACGGAACGCTTTCTTGAATACAAAAGCGTTCTTAATTTAAAGTTGTTTTTAGTTATACATAGTTTCTCGTCGCATCAACTGCTGGTTATCGGTAGACTCCGGATTTGATGCATTTATAACAAAAATGAGCAAGTGCGATTTAAAATAGTGAAAATATTAAAAGACTTTAAGAGTATTAACCCTTTGCAATTCGGAGCTATTTTAACTTGAAAATCAAACATTTCTTCCGCCCTAGAATAATTCCATTCTATATGATTATTTTTTTCATTTTATGGATATGAAATTGATATAATAGCTCATGCAATACTTAAATGATTAGTAATCGGTTAGATCCCAATGTACTTAATAATGTAAACATAATCTTGAATAATAGTACAACAACGTTTAATGGTGTCTCTGAGTCACCATTCGAGTGCTAAGGGTTAATATAATATTTTCAACACATTAAAATGATTAATGAACAATATCAATTTATATTATTAGCTCTTGCGTCTTGCAATTGATGCACAAACTTTTTATTTTGCCTAAACATCTAGTTATCAGCGACATCATAAAATAAGTCAGGATATACTATATTATTCGTTTGAAAGGTTCGGGAAACTGTTAATATAAATGATGGTGATTTAACGAAATAATGATATAAAGTTATGCAGTATCGCCTCGATAAATGTCCGACTCCAATTTATTGTTGTATACCGTCATTTTATTCTACATTCTACATAGACATCCGGCTTCCTGTTTTTATTATACAAATTCATGATTTCATCCTTGACTCGTCCTCAAACTCTATCCTTGCCGCATCATATTCGACACATTTGCTTGGAACACGTCATCTTCAAAACTCCGACCTTATCATCCCAGCCCTTACAATTCCCAAACCCCCACCATTCAAGTTAGAACCTATATATAAACCCCCTTTTCCCTCAACATCCAGTTTTTCTCTCAGATTCTCTCTCTGACTCTCGCTGTTCTCCTAAATATTCATTTATTTTCATTCGACTGTCGTAGGCTACGGTATATTCCGCTAACGTACCATATATTGTCAACGCGTTAACGATTAAACTGCGTTGCATCTTATGAATAGAATACCAATTCACGGAATACAACAGTATCCCGATTTCCCCACACAAAAATGATAATCCAAGTACAGTAGCGCCCCGATACTAGCGCAGATTCCCTATTCCAAGAATGTCACTCCCAATGGGAGAACTTGCCAGGCGCATTTAATGTAAATCGGTGGAAAAGTTATGCCATACCGACGATCCCGAATAACCAATTTGTCGGAGTTTTTCCAAGAAATTCCTATCGGCTTTATTGCGGTTGGATATAAAACTTGCCGGTATCGCGCCTTGTCCATCTACGATCAGGTGTATTCGCATAAGATAGGTTCATCGGGGCCCGTTTCATTCCAGTCATGCCCTCTTCCCTAAGTTATCGTTCACGCTTATCTTCGTGTCCCGTGTAAGAAACTCGCGGCGGCATGGCATGGGACGCGTCCCAGCAAAACGCAAATCCCGTTTCCGGTTTAATACCGGCGTGTACGCGACGTATTAACCGTGTGTTCAATGGCCGCCGTGATCATTTTTACTCCGTCTCTCCTCGTCGTCAGCATTTCCAGCAGCTCTCAATAAAATCTGGTCGGGTTAAGGGAAAAGTGTCTCGCAGGTGCGTTCTTCGTATCGATGATCCAGTGTTATCTGTTTAATGTGGCACGGGATCTGTTAACACGTCGGTTACAGGACAACTTACACCTCGCTGGACGTTATCGCAGTCAACTTGGAATTCATGGTGGAGGGTTCTTCTCGCGAGCTATGAACGTGTGCGACGCGCCGTTCGGAAGCGTGCGGATAAAAATAATCCACGGAGATCGTGCTCCGAATAATTTCCATATCGTCGAGAATGGGCTGTCCTAGCTCGTGGCGGATTGTATTCAAACCCGTGTGCAGCAACCGGGGCCGCGTTAACGAAGCGGATCGAACGCTGGAAATTATTTGCGCAACGCCCAGGCCAGCGAGCACGTTTTCTTGAAATAATCCGCGATCGAGAGAAGCCAACAGAGGCCCCGCGTCGATTAATCGAACCGTGGTTAATGGGGCACCGCAGAAAAACTGTGAACGTCTAAATTGCGACGCTTTATCGCGTAAGATAGTAGTCTTCGCGGCGCGTTCCGATGCAAATCGCTATCAGCGGGGTTGCAACGTTCGTTACGATTATCGGCGAGCGCGTAACCCTAGTCGCGTACCGAACTAATAAAATTATTAGCCGCGGAAACAAGAAACCACCGTGCACACCTTGGGAAACCACTAGTATTACAAGCTTTATGATTTTATTCAGCCACCCGAACCCGGACACCATCGCGCCGCCATCGAGCCGCAAGTTGCACTTGAATGCAAGTGAAAATATATTAGCGAGATAGTCGCACCTCTTCGGATAAGAATGTCCGGCATAAATTCGGCTTCAGCTTCTATTTCAATTGCCTTTCATTCCTTGTGATTATAAAATTTTTGGAATTTTATTCAGGATAACTATCGAATCTTCTGCATTGGGATTTTGCACGCGTATTCATTGGTATTTGAAGTACGTGTGCGATTTTTTCAAAGTGAAAATAATAAAAATTACACGAATTATAAATGTTCGTATAGAGCATGTTTTGTATATTAATTACTTTAAACTTACAATCCACTTTGAAGGTGTGAAAACAGCCCTCAAATTTGGAGGTCAGAATCATATTTTTGAATTGAATTTTTTTAGAAATTGTGTTTTTTAATGAGAAATGTAGTCGTGCAAGAAACTTTTAGTAAGTGTCTTTTGTTTAAACAATGTATTAAAAATTTGATGTTATTTTTGCAGTTTCTCTTATTTATTGTTAGTTTATTTTAATGTAAACTCGGGTGTGTGATCTTTGATCTGAAATAGGGGATACGTGTTTTAGGATTTTTCTTTTTTTTGCCATTCAACAATAATTATGCATAATGAAAGATAGTCTTGCGTCTGGCGTGCGGAGGAAGGAATTCTGCTTTGTTTTATAGAAATATAAGCATTTAGTATAAACGTGTATAGTATTTTGAACAATATCACTGGGTTATGTGTATGTCGTTTATTGTTTTATCAGTAGCTAACTGAAGGTGACGCAGATAACAGCGTGACGTGGTGCTAATTACCGCGGCGTAATAATTACGCATAATTATCTTTCATTTTCCATAATTATTGTTAAATGGCAAAAAAAAGAAAAATCCTACAACACGTATCCTCTATTTTATATCAAAGATCACACATCCGAGTTTACATTAAAATAAACTAACAATAAATAAGAGAAACTGCAAAAATAACATCAAATTTTTAATATATTGTTTACACAAAGGACTTCTACTAAAATTTTCTTGCACGATTACATTTCCCAATAAAAAACACACAATTTTAAAAAAATTCAATTTTTTCGACCTCTGGTTTCGGAGATATTTCAAAAAATATTGTTCTGACCCCCAAATTTGAGGGCTGTTTTCACCCCTTCAAAGTGGATGGTTGCCGTTAAAAAAAAACACGTGTCAAATATTTTTCGAAGAACTATATATCACATAAGTTTCATAAAATTCGGCTTGTATCAACTGAATATGTTCCCTAGTTAGTCAAAATTATTAATGTTTTTAATGTTCAGATATTATTTCTTTCCATAACTGACTCTTTACTATATTCTTTGTAGTGTTCAAAACGTACAGAAGGACAGCGATTAAAAAAGAAAAAGGGACAGAAGTTCAAGGCGTTCGACAAATATTAAACGACTTGTGCAAGCTTAGCTTTTTAAATTCAAAACTCAAAATTCCTTATTTTTGGGTTTTCGTCGATGAAACTTTTACCATCGTATTCGTTTCGGTTTTCTGATAAAAATGGCCTCAAACACGATATAATTACGATTATAATTACTGGTGTAACAAGCGATTAAAGTTTCGGACTTCACATTTACGGTAGAGGTACACAAATTCTTAACTTCATTCATTCGGATTGGAGCAGTAGAAAACAAAATCGTCTTTATGCAATATATGAGTTATATTTTACCATTTAATACGATTTTAATATTACTAATTAATAAAATTTATATTTAATATTTCCAATGTTCAGATATTCTTAATTTGCGATTATTGAGATTGTAAAAATGCTACTAAAAAGTAGGCTTCTTGTTATTTTTGTAATGTGAAATAGTCACTTTTAGTGCTTTGCGAACCTAATATCGAAGAAAGTAATATTTTTATTTCGCACAAAAATCCGCATGCACCGATAAAAGCGCATGTATTCAGAAACATTCGAACCGCAAATTCATGGCTATTCATTGTCGCGAAACGACCGGTCGGACGCTTCTTGCGTGTCGATTCAGGCGCCAAAGAACAGAAATTACGCGCGAGAACGGAAAAAACACCCGAGGAGAAAAAACATCATCGCGCACCGTTAAGCAGAAACACGATGACAGAAGAAATGATAGCAACCTTTCACGAGGGAACGCGCGTTTTCTTCTGCGGTCACGAGTCGCGATCTGTCCGCAAGAAACGGTCGTGTCCATCACGCGACTAGGATTAATACTGCAACATGCATGCGTCGACGATGGCATAATTGTGGTCGATGCGATTTCTTCCTCGCGGACGACTTTCCATTTCTGCCGGACTCTATGTCGCGGTTGCTTGATGACATAATTGCGGCCATTTACATCGATCATTATGATTTCTTTACCGTCAGGAATTTACAGATTTATTTTCGTTCCGTTATCGTTGCCACACGTGAATCTTCGCGGGACTACCGCAAGGAAATTCTTGAAATTGCTTTCTTTTTTTGTGAGGTGGAAATGAACATGTGCATTGGATGCACAGAATGTGCCTCTTCTTAGCAGACCGTCATATTTAATTTTTACGTTTTTATCGATTATATATTTCTCGAAAATAATCTTCTTTGAATTCTTACATTTTCATGAAAATTGCTTCGCCAAGTACTTTCAACCCTTCGGGGACGTCTGTGCGCTGTTTGACAAATATTTCACAATTAATTATACGAAGCCAACATATCGATGATAAACTTTCCTGGATAATTGTGTCCTTTTTAAAATTTGACGATGAATATACATATAACATTATATCACTTCACTGTATAATCGACGTTGTACAACGTGTAAAGAAATGCTTGGTCATGGCTGAGGTGGTCCTTGACCTTGAATATCAAGGTCAAATTAATTTTTATTGCGTAATGCGTAGAGCACAATGTTTCTTCAAAGTACTAAACACCAGTATTGCTTCTCCGAGTTTTATTCATGGGTGTATCAATTCAAATATACGAGGTGTGATCAAGAAGTAAGGTGACTTTTTATTTTTATCAAAAAATATTGATTTATTCATCAATATTTATGCCGTCCCCTTCAAAGTAATCCCCCGCAGATATAATACACTTGTGCCAGCGCTTTTTCCAATCCTCGAAGCAATTCAGATAAGCACTTTTTGATATAGCTTTTAGCTCTTCCAGCGATGCAGTCTTTATGTCCTCGATCGTTGCAAATCTCCGTCCTCTCATGGGTCTCTTCAGTTTTGGGAACAGGAAAAAGTCGCAGGGGGCCAAATCCGGTGAATATGGTGGCCGAGGCACGATCGCGGTGTTGTTTCTGGCCAAAAAATTACTCGCAAGCAACGATGCGTGAGCAGATGCATTATCGTGATGCAAAATCCATGAATTGTGTTTCCAAAATTTCGGGCGTTTTTTTCGTATTGCTTCACGCAAACGGCGCATAACTCCAAGGTAATACTCCTTATTAACCGTACGACCTTATGATAAGAACTCTTGATGCGCTACGCCCTTATAATCGAAGAAAACAGTGAACAAAATCTTGACATTCTGGGGACATTCCTCTTCTGGGGACTTCCATTGGGACGATTGGACTTTGGTTTCGACGTAATAACCATATACCCATGATTTATCACCAGTTATGACCCTTCTGAGCAAATCAGGATCATCGTTGACGTCGTTCAACAGCCCCTGAGCGATGCTCGTGCGACGTTTCTTCTGGTCAAAATTAAGCAGTTTCGGAACAAACTTCGCCGAACACGCAAAACACTTCTAACCTTTATGCTTCTCGCAAACAAACAAAAAATGCTATATAGCTGAAACTGTGAACATACGTTCGAGACGAGTGTAGCAGCATAAGAAAAAAAAAGAAAACGAAAATCGACTGTATGTAGGTATCCCGCGAAATTCAAAAAGTCACCTTACTTTTTTATCACACCTCGTACATCGGTGAGAAAAATTGTAAACCACCCTGAAGATTATTGAGACCGAGTTGCATTGCCGATACATTGTGTTAGAATAAAACTGAAAGAGCTGCAATTTTATTCACGATCGTAAATGAATATGTAAAAGCAGTTCAACGCACCGCCTAATATTTTCCAGAGCAGAGGCCTCTTGATGTCTGGTCAACGAGTTGGAATGCCCCCTTAATTCAATGTCGACTCTATTAAAACGGACCCTCGAAGGGCAATGGAAGAAGGAGAGCAGCACTCGTCGCGAAGGACAATTCGGCCGATACAGAAATTTTACGATCGGCGTGTTCGTTTGAAGTCCCTTCCCAAGGACGGAGGAGCATATTGCGAGCCCTGCGAGTCCTCGAGAGAACGAACGCGTTCCGATAGTTCGGCCGACGAACCCTCGCAGCTGCCCCTGTCCCGTTCAAAGCTCGTTTTTTACATGAAGTAATTTTTAGGGGTGCCGACCGAACTGTGACCATCGCGGAGGGTAAGGGTACACACCGGTGCAAGGGAAAGGGCTTTCTCTCCCGAAGAAGAATCGGGCCACTCTCGAGCCTCTTTTCGCGCCTCCTCGCCCCTCGGTTTTCTTCGTTTTCCATTCTCCGAACACCCCCGAACCACCCTCCACTCGTAGAAACTCCATCGGAATACCCCATTAGGAGCGTCGCGCCCGATTTTTTCGAGATAATGATCCTCGAACTTTTCGAATGGCTTTTCCAACGAATAGCCTTTTAACTTGCCGTGCGGATTATGGGAAGAACGATCGGAGCTTCTCTTCCTCAAATATTTCCCGCCCCTCGCGCCCAACCTCCCGTATCTCGCTCGAGGCGAACAGCGTTAATAAGCAAGACTTCGACGGAGAGATTCGATTATGCGATCGCGATTGTTCGGTGCTACGAGAAAAGACTCTTTTCACGGTGACGGCTTTTGCTCCTGTTAGAGCTTTAACATCGATGCTTTCGGTTATCTACAATATCTTCTTTTCACGACATTCGTTAACGAAACACGAAATCAGAGTTGGCCATTAATCGATGAAAATGTTAACCAAGATTGATTGATTAACATCTTAACTGCGGAATTTAGTTTGAAAAATCTCCGACTGAGTGCGGAATTAAAATCAAGCAATGACAAGTATACACGTCGAACGCAGAGCAAATGGTCCTATTATAAATTTTACGAAAAACGAGGAAGGATTGCATTTCTATTTGATAAAAATTTAACAATTCATTCTTGAAAAGGTTATTGTTATTGCACCGCAATAGAGTTCTGGATTGACGTGTGTACGCGTCGAAAGCAGTTAACTGGTTAACGTGTACGATTAAAAAAAGTAATCATAAATCAAAGGTAATCGTGAAAAATGAGCGATTGATTCGATCGATCGATGAAGTTAATCGTCAATCATGGATTAGAAAAAGAAATCATCGAAAAGTCGGAGACTTTTTAATGAATATATATATATAATTTTAATGAATTGTTGTCTATCCATAAATTGTAATAAGTAGGCACATAGAAATCGTATTGCAGACCAAATGACAATATTACCTAAACCCAGTTTACATTGTTTTCAGTATGCATACAGTTTTGATTCCGCATCTCATTTCGAAATTTCAGCAGTTAATAATTAATCAATTGTCCGATTGACGATTACAATTGAAAAGAACGTAATCGTAAACCACAATTAACGACTAAACTAGGAGTTTAATTGTTATTTTTTCAGTATGCATACAGTTTTAATTCCGCATTTCATTTCGAAATTTCAGCAGTTAATCATTAATGAATTACTCCGATTGACGATAACAATTGAAAAGAATGTAATCGTAAACCACAATTATCGACTAAAGTAGGCGTTTAATTGTTATTTTTTCAGTATGCATACAGTTTTGATTCCGTATCTCATTTCGAAATTTCAGCAGTTAATAATTAATCAATTATCCGATTGACGATTACAATTGAAAAGAATGTAATCGTAAACCACAATTATCGACTAAAGTAGGCGTTTAATTGTTATTTTTTCAGTATGCATACAGTTTTGATTTCGTATCTCATTTCGAAAATTTGGAAGTTAATCATTAATCAATTATCCGATTGACGATTACAATTGAAAAGAATGTAATCGTAACCAGCAATTAACGACTAAAGTAGGAGTTTAATTGTTATTTTTTCAGTATGCATACAGTTTTGATTCCGTATCTCATTTCGAAATTTCGGAATTTAATCAGTAATCAATTATCCGATTGACGATTACAATTGAAAAGTAGGAGTTTAATTGTTAATTGCGATTAACGATTGAAGTAGAAATTTATTCGTCAATCGTTGATTAAATATTTGCCCAATTCTGTACAAAGTGAACATTCGTAAATAATTCGTTCTTTGTAATCGTAGTTAAAATTAATATTTATTTATGCTGCAGTCGAACGCATTTACGTTAAAACCTAATAATAATATTAGTCTCTGTACTTCGTTCACGATACGTAAACAAAGAATCGTTTTTAATTCTGTTTATACATATTTTTCCATTTAATAGCAACGATGTTTATTCTTCTATGTATAAAATTTTCAAATGGTCACGTCAATACGATCAGCGACTGGCTAGTATCCCCGAAGAAATACAAGTTCTTCAAGTTTTGCATCTGTTTGATGACTTCTTCAAAGTCTTATGAAGACGATAAGATCTTTAGTTTGGTAAATGGACAATGAGATAACTTTCTAGTGAAATGAGGTTTGTTGGAGGGAGTGGAGGACAGGAAAAATGATTTTCTTCGAGCAGGGCGATTCTCGGACACGTTAACTGTTCCAGTGCCGGTTCTCGCTACCAGTTTTTGCTCTCTTTCGTATTATTCTGGTTTCGAAGAAAGGGAACACGCAGACACGCGTAGGCGAAGGCGGTGGGGGTCGATTCGTAGCGGAAAGTGAGTTTTCTACCAACGCCACCCTTCCGTCTTTTCCTTCGTTTTTCACGCGCGACGCGGAACGATGCTCGCGCGAGAATGCACAGGGTGTCTCGTTTTTACATCATCCTATCGTTGCCATCAAAACAATCTAACACTCGTACGTTCTGCGGAAATAATTTTGCGAACGTTGAACAATCTCCAATATCGCGACTCTATCAAAAATAGACTACCATCATTATAATTAAATTGCGGATCTTTATGCAAAATAAAAGTTATCTGTATTAATTACAAAATACGGTAGGCACATAAATAAATTTTGTTTAGAAATTTAGCTCTTTTATTCTATTAGTTCGATGTAAGCATAATATTTTCTTATGTTCAAATAATTCTTTCAATCAATATTATAAGGAAAGCTGGAGATTGAAAATTGAAAACAGTTGATAAATGTTCAAATACTTTCGTTCCACTCTGTACAAAATTGGAAAGATGAGAATGGAGACACCTTGTAGGTTTATTCTGCACGCGTAGGTATACGGGGTGGGAGAATAACTTCTCTCGAGTCAAAACAGCCCCTGGGTTTGTCGCAGGAAAAATATCGTTCGGTTGAAAGCCAGTCGATCTCGATGGACACCCTTCGCGTTTGAAACTATCGTCCAAACGTAATCGATTCTCGCAGAGAAGTCTTCCCATCCTCACAGAAATTCGTTCAAAATCTAATCTGGATCTTTGACTCTCCAGCTGGATCTGTCTAATTCTTAAGAAAAAATGAATTAATTGACGATAGCCAACAGATTATCGACTGCTATCGTGTGCGACATAAATTATATAATATGTGGTCTCGTGCGCTACTCACTGATTTCGTTTCAACCCGCTATTACCGCGCTACTCATGTTTATTCAACGAGGTAAGTTATCGTAGTTGAACAAAACACCGAGTTTCCTCGTTTGTAATGCGATATGAATGTTAATCGGCGTCTTCCCTAACTCACGGTTCGCTTCATTGAACGCAATCAACGAATTAAACAATTTCCTTCGTTCTCCGGGAGAAAACAAGACTCCCATAATTGACTGGTTATTATTAGCATTACTCAGTTATTGACTTCAATCTGCTGTAAAGTGGCCCAGTTAATATGCACTGGAAAGCAAGAAACGATAGCAGAAGCGACGCTTGCAAATGCACCGGACGGTTCGCGATACGGTTTTTGTTTTTCGCGACAAATACGAAGTTTGTCGATTCGAACCGTGCATTGCTAATTACTATGTTATCCTGCATAGTCACGTCAGTTCTAATATACCAGCGTAGCGGTTCGCTCGGGCTAACGATTCCGGAACATGTTGATTCGGTGTTTCTTTTTATCTGCACGCGGAAAATGATATTAGAAATTTGTTATCAGCGGAAGGGGATCGTGTTGAACGACGTTCGTGAATATGCTGATCAGAGGAAAATGTTTCTCTGATTTGAATTCCTCCTTTTTGTTCTCTAACGTGTCATTTTCAATTTTCAAGAAACGTGATTGGGAAAACCAAAGTAAGAAAAGTCATATTACAAGAATTACCGGCCGAATATTGTAATTTTTTATGAAAAATACAGCTGTTCCTTTTATTGCAAAAATGTATATTTCGAAACATTTTTTATTGCAGTTTGTAGTCAAGACTAATTTTAATTTGAAAGTGCCATGGAAATAGACAACAATATTATTACACATTATACCGTATTATATTGAGTTTAAATAATGGTCTGTACGCAAAAAAATGTTCTGTCATCTAGTCAAATGATGTTCAATCCCTATTTAATTTAATTCATTCTGTTGGAAATTTTCAGAATGAGCCCGGCTCGATATTGCAAGGCAAATCATTAACATTAAACCTTCCAAGGGGGGTCAAATGACCCATTTCAGATGTTTTATTTGACAATTATTGATATTGCAAAGATGTTTTCATGGGAATTAATAGAATACATTTTTGGACTTCGGTATATATTATATTGGGTTGGCAACTAAATGATTGCGTATTTTAAATGAGAAGGAAAATTCAAAATTTTTGATTAAAAATATAACTTTATTCAATTGGGTATTGTCCGTTTTTGTCGATGACCTTTTGCCATCTTTCAGGCAGTGTCGTAATTCCATGTTCATAAAACTTCTGATTCTTGCCAGCAAAAAACTGAATTAAATGTGATTTTACATCATCAGCGTCATTAAAAATTTTACGTAGTTTACGGAATTTTAAGGAGTTCTGCATGGAACGAAACAAATGGTAATCCGAAGGCTATATGGTGGATGTGACAACACATCCCAACCTAGTTCCAATAATTTTTACCGAGTGATCAAAGATGTGTGGGGCTTTGCATTATCATGCTGGAAAACAACACCCTTACGATTTGCAATTCTGGCCGCTTTTCTTGAACTGCGTCGCTCAGTTTGGCGAGTTGATGAACTTACACGTTTGAATTAATCGTTTCGTTTTTTTTTTATTTTTTGGCAAACCAATTTTGAAACTGCCTTTCTTTCAAGACTTCATTCCCATATACGGCACATAATGCGTTCTTTCCTTTTCGGAAATAATACAATAAAATATGTCTGAAATGCACGTCTTGTTCTTCCATTTTCAAATTGGGATAAAAACGAAACTAAATAACTAATCGATACAATTTTTTTACTAAATTAAAGGTGGAAGTCCAAACAACAAGAAAACAATATACGTTAGGTGCTCTGAACACGTTGACAAAACAAAAGAATGTGCTAAGGACATCTATTGACAAAATCCGCAATCACTTAGTTGCCAACCCAATAGTAAAAATCGCACAAGATATAAATAAATTTCATCATGTTTTTTCTTTTTTATTAAGCTATAGAACCCCAAATGGGATTATTAACAGCAAGGCTGTGCATGCCAACATTACAAAGATAACTTATAAACTAAGATTGAGACAATATAATGAACATTTTCAAATACAGCACTAACATATTTGGTTGGGAGTTGACACGAAATGGTTTCCGGCTAGAACATTCCAGCCGTTCAATGCAAAAGTCGAAACGGTTTGCTGCACTGGACATTAGTGACGTTATATACATAGTTCACAATCTTTCGGTAACGAACATAATATCTTACATACAGTGTTTGTAGGTCTGTGGAGTAGAACATTACATGACACGGGAAGGAAAAAACCCCGCAATCTCAGGTTATGTATAAATTTCAATCTGTGAGTGTCATAGCTAGGACATTGCCATAAAACATGATCAATATCCTGTGTTTCGTGTCCACACGAGCAGCCAGGGTTATTTACCACATTGATTTTGGTTAGAGAATTTCATCATGTAATTTTTATAATACCATACACATTAGTCCCTTGCGACGATCGGTTGGTTTAGTGTCAAAACGATAAACCGGTTGTTGTAGCTGATCTATTCCCAAGTAATTTTTCGGACAATCGTCATTGGTACCGGGCCCTATTCTACGAGAATAGAATTATTGCTCCACCCTGTATAAACGCCAAGACGGAGAGAAATTCTCGTATATCTTCTCGGCGGCCGGAGGCAGCACTCAGCCTTCGGGATAAGTTCGTTAGAGGCCCTGGTGCTGTCTTCTGCTCGAAGACACTCCCGAAGGACGGAGGGTCCTTCGGAAGTTCGCGAGCTATTGCCCTTCCCCCACCAAGCGGGCTTTCCACGCCCTTGGTCGCCGGCTGTCTTACTAATTCCCAACGTTTCGACAACCGTTCAATTTTCGCAATTTACGAGCCCGTTTAACCACCCCCGCCCCACCATCTCTTTCTCGAACCGTTTCACCGCGCGCTTTTTCTTTCCCCCGTCGTCGTCGAATGATTTAGGATCGGTGTAATGAATAGAGAGAAGAGATCACGGGGCCACCGGAAGCTGCCGACGCTTCCATGATTTCATTTGCATGGTGCGGGACTGCGTAATGAATGAACGGAACGCTGTATTGAATTAACAGCACGGTGTTAACCGTAATAAGGGGCTGACTTATTGGGTGCGCCCGTTCTTCTTCCTATCTGCGAAACTTCCTTATCACCGTTTTTATTCCATTCCATTATTCCAGGTTGCAACGAGCGCTGTAGATAGTTCGCCCTGTGTGCGCTCGTGGTATGCGCAAGTTATGGTAGACGAATGAAATTTTATAGTCATTTGTTTGGTGTCGAACAGTCTTCGCTGTTCTAGGTTAGAAACGCCTGCATTAGGCAAGACTGATAATATTTTTATGTTATTGTACCCTTTATTATATCTTTATTTCTGTTGTATTTTCATTTCTCTGTCGGATGGAGTTTGCGTGCGAAATATGTCGAAAATACGATAGATATAAAATCAGTTTAACCTCTTAATTGCGGAATTTCATTTTAAAAATACCCCACAGAGTGCGGAATTAAAATCAACCAACGACGAGTTTACTCGTTGAACGCAGGGCAATGTGTCCTATTATTTTTACGGAAAACGAGGAAGGATTACATTTTTATTTGATAAAATATTAACAATTCATTCTTGAAAAGATTATTGTTATTGCACCGCAATAGAGATTTTGAACGCAGTTAACTGGTTACGAAAACTTTATTATAATTTTTCAAGAGGACTGTCAAGTTTTTTCACTCGCGATCTCTTTTGTACTATTTGATTGGAAAGAAAGTTCGTAGAGTCTTCAAATTAAGAATCGAAGATAAAATTAAGGTTATTTATTCATGTTTATTCAATAACGCGAGAAGTTACTCGAAAATTGCAAAAAGTAATAGAACAGAGTGGAAAATATGTTATCGAATAAATCTATGAATGAATATCTGAATTTTAGCTTTCAATTTTAATTTACAAACGAACTTTCGTTTCAACCCAATATTTATCCTTGCGGTAAGTGGAATAAGATCAATAAAATGAAAGATTGTTGATCCTCTGACCTTGAAATTAATTTTGCATCCTAGAGAATATAATTGATATACTGCAACGTACACTTTCTTCCGATATCGGAACACGA
>CM052193.1:5942152-5978940 GCA_028455805.1 Lasioglossum figueresi
ACTATGCGTATAAACAAAATTTCGCGAATGACGACGCGTACGATGAACTATTTCGATGATACGTTGTTTCGCGGTTCTGTGCTCTTCACTTTTTCCGTTGCCGTGCCACTGGCGAACTTTCCGATTCACCTCATCAATTAATATTATACATATATCGTAGCTTCGTTATTGATATAATAATTTTTTATTTAAATACCTTTTTTTAATATAAATATTAGATATAACGAATTATTATATATTGATTGATATGATTATTTGGTCCCCTCAGGGTTTCAAAACCATTTACCAATCTCTCCCTTCTTTCCACTCTCCCTGTCGCCTTTTCAGCAGGACCTACTGTTTATTACGGTGGGATCCGAACCACCTTATGAATTATTATATAATATATTTCATATTATTACATACATAGACACATTACGTATATGTATATTTCAATTACAGTTTGTTTTCAAAAGAGGGATTTGTTTTAATTTAAATTTATGTAGATTTAGATTTTGTTTGTATTTTGTTAATAAATTTTGACTACCATGATTAAAGATGATTATCTCATTCAGTAAAATTGGTATCTTTATTAAATAAATATTAGATTGATGAACTAAATCCTTAGTCCCGCGGGATTGAAGTAAATCCCACATCAATCCCGCGTGATTGCAATCGCTAAACCTAACTCACTTACAGTGACTCTCACTAATATTCGGACACTCTTAAATAGATGATAGTTTTTCAATATTGGACTATACGATTTGAACTTTTTTGGGAAGCTAGAGCAATTAGTTTACTACAGGATGTGAAAAGAAATTTTTTCAAAAATTGCAATAGATCGGAATTGCAGAAAAAATACTAAAAGTTACATTTTACAACTTTTTTATGTGGGCCTATATTGAAAATTTGAAAAACACGTTTTGCAGATCTGTGGCAATTAAACAGATTCTGAAAATTTCGTCAAAATCGGTCGACGTTGCAATGAGCTACAAACGTTTAACACTAGGTTTACGGAGCCCTAAAAATACCTATTTCACATTATTTTGTAAACATAGCAAGCGTGTATCTATCCTAATTTTTGGCCATTTTTCCAATAATATATACCCAATGAAGTAAATTTGGTAAATGATTTCTCAGGGAAGCATCTTTACAATCTTAATAATTGCAAATTAAGAATATTACAACCCGTCATTTCGACGGGCCCCGTAAACGTAGAGTTAAAGACCGAGCCGAACGTAGAAAAGGACAGCGCGCGGCCGAAGCGCAGCGAAAAATAGCGTACCGATGAGACCGCTTCGTGCAGTGAATATAATTTGTTCGATTCTACGATTGGATTAGTACTGGTTCACACCGATTTACCCGACCCGGAATCAGATTACATGGCATGTTTATACTTTTACACTGCTCGGCGGCCGAGGCAGCTCGAGCTTCGTGGCCCCTGCGGCGTTGCCCCGCAGTGGAAGGGATACAATTTTTGCATCCAACGTGTAACACCTTCTTGCGTCCATAGAATAGTTACTGTACTTCGGTCCCAGAAAGTGGACGCTTCTGATGGCTGTGAAGCAGAGTTGTGCTATTTCAATTACACTGTAATTGAACTACATTGTATTTCAATTATATAGTAATTCAACTACGTCGTAACTGAATTACATTGTATTTCAATTACATAGTAATTCAACTACGTCGTAACTGAATTACATTGTATTTCAATTACATAGTAATTCAACTACGTCGTAACTGAATTACATTGTATTTCAAGTATATAGTAATTCCACTACGTCGTAACTGAATTACATTGTATTTCAATTATATAGTAATTCAACTAAGTCGTAACTGAATTACAATGTATTTCAATTATATAGTAATTCAACTACGTCGTAACTGAATTACATTGTATATCAATTATATAGTAATTCAACTACGTCGAAACTGAATTACATTGTATTTCAATTATATAGTAATTCAACCACGACGTAACTGAATTACATAATTCAAACCTTTCAATTAATTAAATTGCTAATTATTTTAATCAGATGTGTAATTGAAATAAAATTTAATTGAAATACAGCTCTCCAAATCATAGCCCAGAACTTTGAAGAAGTGCGATATATTTTTTTGTTCTGCTTTCATATACTTGTTTGCTGTCTATTCGGCGTATTTTCTATTCCTCGTCCTCGTAATTTGTTATTAATGTAATTTGATTACGAAGTATTTTATAATTGTACCCCACTTGCAATTACGAATTACATTGTAATTGAATTGAATGAAGATCTGAATTATGAATTATAATATGATCGAATTACAACGTAATTCAATTACTTTGTAATTATAATTCCTGGAGTAATTCAATTGTAATTCTGCACAACTCTGCTGTGAAGGAAGCATCGGTTATCAACTTTTAAACAGTAATTTCGAAGGTAGGTTTTCCAGACTCGACTTTTTTTTATTGTGGATAAGATGCTATGAAATGTCGTGTTCTCAATCTTCAGGGATTCTTTCGAGCTGCTTCACTCTCAGAAGATGGACGCTTTTGATCAATTTTTTAAAAGCTATTTCGGAGGTAGATTTTCTAGGCTCTTTGAGACGTTATGCGCCAGACTCAGTGATGTAATCCTGTCCTGCTAGCCAGTTGCCATACTCTCCCTCTTTAAGTCCTGTTCTGAATGCTTGACTCTCCGAAAGTGCTTTTAGAATTAAATAATTTCAACAGTTGTGTCGTAGCACAAACTTAGCACGATTCGGCACAACTGTTGAAATTATTTAGTTTTAACAGTGGGGGCTAACTTCTAGGAGGCTCCGTCTTCATAGCGAGCGATTTGGGATTGGCTGGAGCAATTCAGGAAAACGTCCTTCAAGATTGCCGTTGGCCATTTTCCCTGCCACCATCATTGTACAAATAATTCACCGAAATTCATGTCCCTTGGGAGCGGATGTCCTTAAATCTTTTTAATACGTCCAGTCTATCGACCAATGGTATAATTGATAAGTATCTAGGCACTTTCCAATTGTACTCAATTAATATAGTTGGGATTTCATATTTTGGAGAGGCGTGTTCGAGGTGTGATCAAAAAGTAAGGTGACTTTTTGAATTTCGCGGGATACCTACGGTCGATTTTCGTTTTCTTTTTTTTCTTATGATGGTACACTCGTCCCGAACATATGTTCACAGTTTCAGCTATATAGCATTTTTTGTTTGTTTGCGAGAAGCATAAAGGTTAGAAGTGTTTTGCGTGTTCGGTGATTTTCTGCTGTCGAAAAAAATGGATCAAAGAATTTGCATCAAATTTTGTGTAAAAAATGGGATTAAGTGCTCCAAAACACTTGAAAAGTTGACAGTGGCATACGGTGAGTGTACTCTGAGCAAAAAAATGTTTATAAGTGGTACAAGCTCTTCCAAGAAGGCCGAGAAGATGTTAATAACGAAGCTCGCCGTGGACGCCTCAGCACGTCGACAACCGATGAAAACGTTGAAGAAGCGAAGAAAATAGTGTTGGGGAATCGTCGAATTACCATTAGAGAAGTTGCCGATGATGTCGGCATCTCGTTTGGTTCGTGCCAAGCAATTTAACGGAATTTTGGAAACACAATTCATGGATTTTGCATCACGATAACGCACCTGCCCACGCATCGTTGCTTGCGAGTAATTTTTCGGCCAGAAACAACACCACGATCATGCCTCAGCCATCATATTCACCGGATTTGGCCCCCTGCGACTTTTTCCTGTTCCTAAAACTAAAGAGATCCATGAAAGGACGGAGATTTGCAACGATCGAGGAGATAAAGACGGCATCGCTGGAAGAGCTCAAAGCTATACCAAAAAGTTATAAAAGTGCTTATCAGAAGTGCTTCGAGGATTGGAAAAAGCGCTGGCACGAGTGTATTATATCTGAGGGGGATTACTTTGAAGGCGACAACATAAATATTGATGAATAAATAAATATTTTTTGATCAAAATAAAAAGTCACCTTACTTTTTCATCACACCTCGTATAATGGTATAACTAAATTCTTAAGAGTCACGTACCAAATGCTGAAGAGTCTTCGCTATGCTCGATCTCGTATTATCAATTTCTTGGGTATGTGTTTATCGAACGTCGAAGCATATTTCATGTAATTTGAGACGCCCTGTAGTGTAGACACACTGAATGCTCGGGTTCTAGGTAGACGGTACTGATAATACAGAGCTGTCGGCGGTTAATACTCGGTGTATGGAACATTACGAGGTCGTAGTGATAATTCGGTACCCTAAGCAGGTGATGAGTTTGGGGTCATGGGAGGTCACACCGAGGATTCTGGGGACTTAGGAGATGATGCTGAACATTATGTATTGTTAGACGTGGATATAAACGTCTCTGGACTCCCAGGAAGGTAGCGACGGGAACGTAGAGTAATTAGTACTCGGCGATAGAGTCTAGACACAGTTCGACGAACAATAGGCTCTCTAGAACCTGTCGAACTTCCAAAATTGGAAATGATGATCGGATCGTGATAATCTCTGATGCTGGAACTAATAACATCCTGAAACCAAAGATGTTCATGTCATTGATAACTTGAACATTGATATTACTAAATTCCGACACTCGCGAAAGCTGATAATCTCGAGTTCGATAAAGTACAAGCAATCACGATGAAACTGTTGACCATAAATCAAAGTTTGAGACACGCAATTCTCGTTGACAATCAGGAGATCAGCGGTTTAAAAACTGGTACAAATTCTGCCGCTGTCCGGGCGAAACTGCTCGTAAAAACGAGCGCGTAAAATCCCGAATTGAATCACTTTGTCATAATTAGATATCGATTACCGCAGCATGTAATTACGTATGGATCATAAATTACGGTCGGACTGGCAAAAAACCTGATTTTGGAGGTTCAGCGCTAATTCCCCGGCGCGCTGATTACTGGCATTCAACCTTCGTTTTCCTTTTTTTCAGAGAGATCGGAGAGATCCGAAAGCGCTTCGACGAGGTGGCACGTAAGCCGTAAATCGAGCGGATCGCGTAATTCGTGCCAACTTTACACCCCGAATCGTGTTTGTATCTTGGTCCCCCCCGCTTAAGTGCAGACTCCGATAATTTATCGCCAATAATAACGCAGCCGGCAGTCGTTCGCTCGTCAAAACTTTCCTACCCGATGGGTGCACATATATCACGGGCTCTCTTGTCCCGTCCCGTCCCGTACCGTCCCGTTTCGCCTCGACGGCCAACTTTTCCGTTTAATAAGTCCGTACAATTTTTCACCCTTCCGAGAGCCCCCGAGCGTCCTGTCTCGACGCACTCTCTCTCCGCCGGGGAGCACAAAGAGAGAGAACGAGAGAGGAAGCTACACCCGATTTTTCTTTTTTCTCCGAGGGGTGAAACGACTTCTACTCTCAAACTCGCGTTAAACTCCTTCCTGACTCTTAACGGCCACTCCCAACCGTGATACCCGACGGTCACGAATGTTATCATAATTTCCTAAATACCCACGCAATTACGCGTTCGATTAAAACTTAACCTCTTACCTCCTGTCATTTCGCAGGATAAAAATTAAACAATTTTTTACTACCTAACTTCTCGGCTTCACCCAAAAAGAAGGTTCTCTGTATCAAAATAGAAGCTGAAAAACGTTTTCGCATTTCTTTACAATGATCCTCTCATTTGTTGGATTTAAAAAAATTCCTTGTATCTTTTTTGACAATAATCCTCTCATTTGTTGTGTTCAAAAAAATTTTTTGTGTTTTTTTGACAATGATCCTCTCATTTGTTGGGTTTAAAAAAATTCCTTGTATTTTTTTGACAATGATCCTCTCATTTGTTGGGTTTAAAAAATTCCTTGTATCTTTTTGACAATGATCCTCTCATTTCTTAAGTTAAAATAATTCTTGAACTTGCCGATATCCGAAGAAGTAGAAGTAAATAGTCAGAAAATTGTTCGATTATTCCTCTATTTTTAATATAAAAATTAAATACTATTTTTTAACGATCATGTCGGTTGTTGCATGAAAATAATTACTAAAGCCGACCGCCGTATACATCCAAAGGAAAAAGCTGTTCAGAATTGTGTGACCTTGATAACAAATTTATAGCTCATAAAAATCCGAGAGGGAGCAACGTTTCGACAAGTTTACCTAATGCTTAATAAAACGAACGAGAAACACTTGAATTTGTAAATCGAAATTCGTGAGAAATCGAAATTCGTGAGAAATCGAAATTCCATCGCACATAATCCTTCGACAGCGATTAAAAGCGAATAACCAGCAAGAATGTTTATCGCCGGTGTTCATGAAACTATGGAATGTTATTCGCTTGTGGATCGTGTCGAACTGGATCTAAATCGTGACTTAAGCAGGCAGTGATCGAACACACTCTCACTGGCAGCCCGGCGATGCATCGAGCGTCGTTAATTTAAAAAAGTGATAATTAGTACCTGTTTAGCAAATGATCTAAGGAGGAAGGGAGCTCCTTAGCTAGGCACGCTCGTAAAACTCGCAAACGACGGCCATTTGCTTATGCAGCGTGTCGTGCTGAGCTCGAGACCGCATCGTGATTGAACAGACTGTTCCGTTGAAAGTGCGATATATTGAGTAACCTCGATTAAAAAGCGATGGGATCGGTACCAGTTTCTTACAGGGAAAATGAAAGGATAAGGAAGCATCTCGATAGCAGCAGTTTGGAACGGCGATCGGTCATTTTGTGCGCGTCGAACTGGATCCAAAGGTGTGACTCAGGCACGGACGAAACTGCAGGTAGAAACCGTGCGGATAAAATCGTGGATTCGCGCGTGGGCTTGCTTTACTCGCGGCAAGGCTTATCCGGATTTATATCGTAATAACGATATCGAATTGCCCGACGACTACTCCCATATTAGGCTTGATTAGAACGGTGCACCTATCGCGAGGAGACGTGTAGGTTTCGCACGCTTCTCCGCGCTGTTATTACAGCCTGATTATTTATTGAAAGCCGGATAGGAAGTGAAACCGCGCCGCCGAGAAGCTTCGCACACTAAATACGGCCCCTAAGTGATTGCCGTAGAAATGGTTCCATACAACTACGTCGGAAACCCGGGGCATGCGGAAAAATGATCGGTGCATCAATCACGATGCCTTCTACTGCTGAGGATATTCCAGAAAATCTCTGTGTGTGCAAATATATAATATAAAAAAGAATAGACATTGATGTATTACCGGAGTGTCCAGATTTCAACTATTCAGATTTGATTTCAGGTCTCCAAGTTAACCCTTAAGTGGTACAGTGTTCACGAGGTATCGCACTAAGACCTCTCTAAAATCCTATATAAATTTTCTCGTGTACCCTTAAGCAATTTGAGATTAAATAATCCAAATCTGTGAAGAAGTTACAGAAACTTGATATTTGTAACAGTAATTTCGTTGGAATCATGAGAAACGCCAGGGTTAAATTAAAAAGTTAAGTAATGTGGAGCATCGGTGAGAATTTTTCAAAATAGAAAATACTAAGATCCCCTAATTATTGAAACCAATTTTACAACAGTAAAGTAAATTACCGGAGTCACCAGATTTCAACTATTCAGATTTGATTTCAGGTCTCGAAGTTTACCCTTAAGTGGTGCAGTGTTCGCAAAGTATCGCACTAGGACCTTTCTAAAATACTGTATAAATTTTCTTGTGTACCCTTAAACAATTTGAGATTAAATAATCCAAATCTGTAAGGAAGTTACAGAAACTTGATATTTGTAACAGTAATTTCGTTGGAATCATGAGAAACGCCAGGGTCAAATTAAAAAGTTAAGTAATATGGAGGATCGGTGAGAATTTTTCAAAATAGAAAATACTAAAATCCCCTAATTATGGAAATCAATTTTACAACAGTAAAGTAAATTGTAGCAACGTGGAATTATTCTCAACTTGGTCGATTCTATCTACGTAATCTATTTAACCGAGAAATTAGCCGAGCAGCAAAACAGTCAGACAGGAAACTGTTGTTAAACATTCTGATGTTGGAGAACCATGTAATTGTATGCCGTGTAATGGGGAACGATGCGCTCTGAGAAAGGAAGAACAGAAAAAAACTTGGGAACTGGAGCGACGCAGTACTATTGTTACACGTGGATAATTGCAAGTCGAAACTGAGCAAATCCTGAGGCTCGCCGTTTAAATCATTGCAATTGTAGACGCGATCTAGTTTCACAGATAGAGGTTCATTACTCGAACGATGGATCCGACGTTCTAGCCAAATTCCAACAGAGAACGAGGGACAACTGAACCTTGGCTTCGCTTCATTACAGCTGTCCGCTTGATTAGTGCATCTGTCTGTGGAGCTGTTAGGGAACGGATATCCGTAGACTAGACAGGCCTGTCTTTATTGGAGGATCTTAATTAACCGTAGACAGTAGACTCCATGTATAAACAATATATTATTCTTTGTCAAATTTTAGTAGAAGCAAAATATTATTTGTATTTCACTCTTTTAAAAATTGTTGTACGTTTGTGGATTCTGGTGATAATTCTGGTCTTATCTGATGAGAAGATTAACTGTGAAGTATATTCAAAGCAATTTCGTAATAGTTTCATGAAATCGTAACTAAATCCAGGCTTATTTTAATGTGTTTAATATTTTTAGCGAAGCAAGTTAGGTTAGAAAAATTTTAATCATACAAGTTGCTCTTTACTTTTTTAAATGTGTTGCACAATTCTTTTGCGCAGAAGGTAAAACCATTTAGTTCACTTCTAAACAATTCAAATGCATACGAATTCTTTCTATAAATATTTGCAATATATCATGGAGTAGATGCAAACACAAGTTTTGAACAATTAGAGTTTGAACAAAATATTTTTACAATTGTCATGGACAGTACTTCTGTCTTGTGAACATGAATATTATTCCTGACTGGTGTCGAATGAATGACACGTTTCTTGCGCATTTGATGGAAAAACGAGTACCGCAGAGCATACGTTCCAAATAGCAGCATCTCCCAAGCGCACCGTGACCCAACAAGGGTGAAAATTCAAGGGTGAAAGATTGCGTGTTGAAAGAAGCGCAACCCCTAAATCAGGGTTACTAGTCCCAATCAAATGTCAACAATGTCTTCCACCACGAAAAGATTAATCGAAAGAGGCGGTGTCATCGAACCTCCCAAGAAGCACAAATTAAAAAAATACAACAAACCGAAGAAGAATGAAAGGGGAGAAAGAAAGGCGTAGAAATTGAACGTGACAGGGGGTGGAAGATGGCTGGAAAATAAATGAAAGTGAAAGTTGGAGCAGATAGGAGGAAACGTGAGAAAATGAGTGGTGTATCCTGGGAAGCGAAAGATGCAAGAAACGCTGTTTGGTATTGTTCAACCATTTGAAAGTGGACGCTTTTGATGATTCTAGGTGTAGATTGTATTGCTTGGTTTACCAATCTAAGCATATTTGTAACATTTTGATCCGTTCTTCATTTTTCCAATTTAATTTGTTGCTTGGTAAAAATTCAATTTTATGGGGAAGCATACACACTAGAGATCCCTGTTTCACGTGTACGTAAATACACGTGGTACGTGAACCGTGTAGTGCGAATTTAAGGATCCGTGAATACGAATCCGTGAATAAGGATCCCTGTACACGGATCCGCGAACACGTGAATACTACGGATCCGTGAACACGGATCCGTGTACACGGATCCGCGAACACGTGAACACTATGGATCCGTGTATACTATAGTACTCTAATTTCACAAATATTCGTGTATTTATTTTACATTTGCATTTTATTATACAGTGATTTCACGACTTTACAATTGTCTCACTTCTAACATCAACAGTCGAGAAGAATTCGATCGAAAAACAATAACGCCTCAGTTGTCAGTTGTCAGACTCGAACGTTCCGTACGGATCCGTGTTCGCAGATCCGTGTACACGGATTCGTAGTTCGTAGTCGCAGATCCGTGTATAGTATGCACGGATCCGTAGTATTCACGTGTTCGCAGATCCGTGTATAGTATACACGGATCCGTAGTATTCAAGTGTTCGCGGATCCGTTGTATTCAAGTGTTCGCGGATCCGTGCACACGGATCCTTATTCACTTAACATTTCACTTAACTATTCATTAAATGCGTACTACACTGTTCACGTACCACGTGTACACGTGTATTTAAATACACGTTCAAAACCGCGATCTCTAATACACACAGCATGACCTTGAAGTGATCTCTAAGAGAAGCAAATAGGAAAAGCAAACAACGAGAGATTTTTCATCCTAATTGTACGAAAGAATATCCGATGACTGCAATAATTAGAAATTAGACAAGCAGAGGCTACGAAAACGAACGAAAGCAAAAACTGTGAGACGAGAAAGGGAGTGGGGATACCGAAGGGGAAGCAAACAGAAAGAGTCGGAAAGAGAGAGTCGAAGAGAGACGCAGACGGCGAGAGAAAAATATAGCAAAAAAGGCTGAGCTAAATTAAAGGGCGTCGCGAACAAAGGCGGATGTGCCTCGAGAGCAAAACAGCGGCGTGTGTAGGCGGGTGACTGTGGGGGTGGTGTCTACGTTTGGCTCTTCGCCTCGGATCAAAGCGCGTGGCTCTGGTCTTGGCTGACAGGAATAGAGATGGAAAGCGAGGTTCGCGGTGAATTTCAATGTGTTCCGCGATTCGTGCCTGGAAAACCATTTTCGGGGCCGGGCTGGGTTCGGGCACGAAAACGAACACGCAGGTAATACAGCCGAGGCGGAAGAGGTTGGGGATGAAGGGGCTGCGGAGCAGACAAGCGAAACGAGGGTACCGATCGGACTTCTCGGTGAAGGAGTCCACAGTGGAACGAAATGATTATTTTCTTGGACGGCAAGAACGTAGTCCGTTTGAAACATGTTCGATCTTGAATAGCGAATCTTTATCCAAATAACATTTTTGTTGCATTTACTGAGAAATTTCATTGTTTTTTTAACACTAAACCTACCACTGCCGGTGAAATAACCGCTTTTATATCTTTCATTCTATAATTATTGATACGACGAAATTGTGTGCATGGAAATGTAAATGTCTAAAACATTTTAATCGCTTTTAGTGATCGGTAGGTTTAGCGTTAATCACATTTGAATAAATTGAAAATATTGGAACAAACATTGAAAGATAAAATTAGGATATTTATCGATAGGTCACGCGTTGCTATTTTTTCGAAATAATTTTGCAAGTTATTTAGTAAACCAATGCTTCTAGTTACTCATAAATACACAGCGGATGTTTATGCAAATAAAAATTTTCTACCTGAATCGCAACAATCTGGAGCGAAATAGACATTAATCTTCTTTCTTAATATGTTTAATAAATTGAAAAGAGTATAATAGTATTTCAAAATTCGCCCAATGTTTTTTTCACTGTTTGAAATTACACTTTTGTCGTGAATGCATAAAATCCGCTGTCTATTCATAAAAGATCATACCGTATGTTACAATTCTAAAAGAGTTGTTCTGTTTAAAGAGCGTGCGAATACTTTTTATTTGAGTTACAGTTACAAGGAGTTACATTTTTTGATTTATCCGCAATTCTAAATTCCACAAGAAGTAGCCTCGACAAAAGTCCGAGTCTCCTCGCAATTATATTGGATGAGAAAGAATTTTTCCAACAAATCGAGAAGATAATTGGCAGGTTCAGTGACGTCTTATTGGTTGCACAGTGGATGAGTTGAGTTACAGTTACGAAGAGTTACATTTTTTGATTTATCCGCAATTCTAAATTTCACAAGAAGTAGCCTTGACAAAAGTCCGAGTCTCCTCACAATCATATTGGATGAGAAAGAATTTTTCCACCAAATCAAGAAGATAATTGGCAGGTTCAGTGACGTCTCATTGGTTGCAAGGTGGATGAGTTGAGTTACAGTTACGAAGAGTTACATTTTTGATTTATTCTCAATTCTAAATTTCACAAGAAGTAGCCTTGACAAAAGTCCGAGTATCCCCGCAATCATATTGGATGAGAAAGAATTTTTTCCACAAAGTCGAAAAGATAATTGGCAGGTTCAGTGACGTCTTATTGGTTGCACAGTGGGTGAGTTCAGTTACAGTCATAAATAGTTACATTTTTTTATTTATCCGCAATCCTAAATTTCACAAGAAGTAGCCTTGACAAAAGTCCGAGTCTCCTCGCAATCATATTGGATGAGAAAGAATTTTTCCACGAAATCAAAAAGAGAATTGACAGGTTCAGTGACGTCTTATTGGTTGCACAGTGGGTGAGTTGAGTTACATTTTTTGATTTATTCGCAATTCTAAATTTCACAAGAAGTAGCCTCGACAAAAGCCCGAGTCTCCTCACAATCATATTGGATGAGAAAGAATTTTTCCACCAAATCAAGAAGATAATTGGCAGGTTCAGTGACGTCTCATTGGTTGCAAGGTGGATGAGTTGAGTTACAGTTACAAAGAGTTACATTTTTTATTTATCCTCAATTCTAAATTTCACAAGAAGTAGCCTTGACAAAAGTCCGAGTATCCCTGCAATCATATTGGATGAGAAAGAATTTTTTCCACAAAGTCGAAAAGATAATTGGCAGGTTCAGTGATGTCTTGTTGGTTGCACAGTGGGTGAGTTAAGTTACAGTTATAAATAGTTACATTTTTTGATTTATCCGCAATCCTAAATTTCACAAGAAGTGGGCTTGACAAAAGTCCGAGTTTCCTCGTAAGAGATCGTATTGGTTAAGAAAGAATTTTTCCACGAAATCGAAAAGATAATTGGCAGGTTCAGTGACGTCTTATTGGTTGCACAGTGGGTGGGGCACCCGGCGCAGAGGGTCATGGATCAGGAAAATTACGGACAAGGATGGAGCCTGGAATAGGACGGTGGAAGAGGATCGATCCGTTCCTGTGCTCGGTCCAGAAACGATAATAGGACACGTCATAGCGAGCAGGAGCCAGGTGCACGTAGAAAATGTGGGCGCAGCCGTGCATGCTGATGAGGAAATCGAGACTCATGCAAATAGTTCGAGGGGCGGTGGGGCGGTGCGACGGCGGCGCTGAATCTTTACCTTTCCGTTACCGTTTCCTCCGGCAATTACGCCGGGCATGTTCTTGGGTAACAATAAAGACGACGGCCGAGGGATTAGACGGTGCAACAGGAAATACACGACTGCATATGTATTCCGGCGGGGAAACGACGAAGGAGAACGTTCGACGGGCGCGAGTTGGTATGCGGGGACGAGCACGGGGTTCGTAACAGTCTGACGAAGAATTCTGCATTCGAATTCGGTCCCCAAGGCTCGAAACGCGACGCTCCACAATCGTGCGAGCACGCTTTTGACATTTGCCTTCGCGGATCCCTCGCGAAATCTTGTTTGTTTATTGGGGAATCCGCGTCTTCGATCCGTCGCGATCATTCTGGAGCACTGGTATGCGATTGTGAGATACAATCGCGCTGGTTTACAGTTTTAGATAATTCCACGTGTAATGTAAGAACTCATTTTGATTAACCCTTCGCAAAGTGGACATTCTTTACTCTTTAGTGAACATTCGGACTTCGAAACTGTTTTAATTAATATAGGTTGCAATACGAATGTTTATTGATACGATTATCGGGATAACAAAATCTTCTTTTTCTCAGAGCGCCTATCGTTATAAAAATATTATAGCAGTACTGCGAATTTTATATTAACGCGTACACAATTTCGAGGTAATTTTGTTCATTTTATATTCCAGACTGGTAACCGTATTGTAAAAAGGAAAAGAACACATTTTATTTCACAATTATGCTTTTCATTTCAAGAGGGTAACATTCAGATGAAATTGCAATTGATTGATCGCGTTGGAATACCAGAAACGTAATTCGACCATAAGTTCGAGGAAAGAAGGTTCATTTAATGATCCGAAGTTTTTAGCACGACTGTTCGCAACGTTGAAGATGCGTGGGCTTCTGCGGGTTCGCGTGACGGCGAGCCTCGCCGAGGATGCTCGCGTGATCGATCGCGATCTAGATCGAAGGAATTTCATGGAAACTGAACGGGGGATTGCAACAGCTTCTGCCGCAACTTCACGTGCGCTCGAAAAGGGCGGACTCCGTAACGAGCGGAGATGTAACCTCTCGAAACCGATCTGCTCGTGTACCGGAGTTATTATTCCTTAGCATGATCGGGGCAAATTATTGGCCGAGATCGCTCCAGCCAAGTGTGAAGTTGGTAACAACGATCGGCCGGTTTTTTTTTTCTCTTACCGAGCGCGATGGTATGCAGTATGACAATGGATGGGATCGGTTCTAGTTCTAGGTTGAACATCCTCTTTCTTGTTGCTCGATCCTTCTGCGAAATAGCGTGAGAAGCAACGGAGCGAGGATCAGGGAATTAGAAGCGTGTCGTGATTTTTTAGCGTGCTGTTGTTGGTAATTTAGCTATTACTTTTCGCACCGGTTCGGTTTTACTCCCTGCGGTAAGCGATCGTTCGTAATCCTTCTGCGATCTTAAATCAAACAGATAGTATTGCTTTTCGATTGTTCACCATGATGTGATTTTATCCTGAATCTCAATATGTAAATACATCTACGTAAATGACATCGTACATTCAACAGAACAATCTTTTTACTATTTTAAAATCTAGTGTAAAATCCAGTGTTAAATTTGTTGGTTTATTTGAAATAGTATAATCGATAAAACAAAAATGAATTTGTTTCTTGTTCACTTTATCACTTGCTTTTATCGTGTCACGACGTCGTTCCTTGAGTATGAAAATAAATGATAGTTCATTCGTTTAAAACCAGATTCAGTTTATTTATCCCATATTTCCAATAAAATTAAAATATTTCTTTAATCGATTAAAATAGTGCACCACGTGCCAGACATTTTTCCAAAATTTTGCATGAAATTATGATAACTGAAATGGTTTGGTTATTTATGGTAGATCTAGTAAAGCAACGTGTAGAAATTCCTATTGCTTAGGAATCGATACTCTTTGACACTCATGTATTCGTACGTAAGTAGCTTAACCCCTTGCCGTATTTTAACGAGCCACGCTCGTCATGAACATTTTAAACACAGCCCAATAAATATGAATGTTACGCCTTTCTTTTCAAACGAAATAAAATTTGATTCGTTTCTAATTAATATTTAAGCATTCAAATAAATGTAGCCATACAGAAAATCTAAATTTTCTTGTCTCTTCTACAACTGTAAACAGAATGATACGGCAAGGGGTTAAATATTAGATCGTGCAGATACAATATTGTCGTCATGATCTGCCTCGTTCAATTGCTTCAACGAATGTCCGTTCCCAGGTGCATCTTGAATCGCAGTTGTAAAACCATTTTCACTGAAATCCGAGGAACTCGCTCATTTATTCCAGAATACCTAATTTATAAAAAACATAGTCATAGAATATCAAGGCAACATAAGGCAGAGCTTTCAACGAGCCTAAGAATTTTCTGAACGACTCGATACGATCATGCTTTGCTATTAGGAACCGATCTTAATTGAGAAGGATCATGCCCATCGCTACTCGAACGCTCGCGACTGGGAAAATCGAGTATGGGAACGCAGGAGAGGCGACGACCGAATCACAGGCAGCGGCCGGGCCCCCCGCCCTGGTTTACCATAAGAATGGTCCCCATTATCCCGTAGATCCGCGCCGGGAGATATTCCAAGTCGAGAATGGCCGAAGCCAGCTAAGGGGCTGGTGACAGATGCTCTGTATGCAAATTCTCGAGCACCCGTGAAAACCCCATAACACGCCATCCTCCCGCTGATTCCCTCCCCCCTGTCGCGAGTCCTCTTTCCACCTGCGCACTCCCTCTTCACCGCTGCTTCAACATTGCCGTTCTCGATGCCAAGACGTTCCCCGTGATAAAGACTTTCCTCCGGTTTGTCCGTCTCTCTCGTTCAATCATCCTCTTCGCGATTCTCCCCGCGTTTCTTCTTTCTCTCCAAGGATCCTCCGTCCTCGTCCCTTCTTCGAGGCAACACTGATTACGTTCTCTCTTCGTGCCTTTCTCTCTTTCTCTCTCTGTTCCGTTCTTCCAATGTTATGGAGCAGCTCCCCTGGCCCCTTGAAGAACAGAGAAGACCTCGCCGAGAACAAAGGGAAAGGGAGAGGCGTATCTCGAAGGTCGGGAAAAGGCGTTAATTGAAAGGAAGCGAGGCAGAGCCCAATAAGATTTCGTCGTTCCACCGCGAGCAGAACGTCCAGCGGCAATTTCCTCGATCCTCCAGCCGTGGAAGATGGCTACGCTTAAGCTCTACCCTGGCTGACCCTATGGGTACAATCCAACAAGAAATTCGCACGCGCGATCCTCCACGAGGCCGAATAAAATCGATTCTTGCGGCGATGCGTCGCCCGCGCTCTTATAGCAGTCGGCAAAAAATTAATCACGTCGAAACTAATCCGTTTGCGACCTCTAATACTTTCTGAAGAGGACTCGAAGGTGTGTCGATTAATGAGAAAGAAACATACGATGTTTTTTATTGCAATTTATTACTGAGTTACTCACCAACTTTTGTTTCAGAATTTCTTTGATCGGGTTATCGGAATGTTAATTGTAAGTCTTGTAATCATTTGTTGAGGAAGTTATGAATGTTGGTATAATGAGATTGGCATAATTTCTATTGAAAGTTTATTACTGAATGATTACTGACAAATTTTAGTTTGAAATTTTTTTCATTGAGTTGTCGGAATATTATTTGTGAATCTTGCAAACATTTGTTGAGAAACTTATGAAGGTTGGTGTAATTTCTATTGTAAGTTCATTACTGAATGATTACTGACCAACTTTTGTTTGAAATTTTTTTGATTGGGTTGTCGGAATATTAATTGTGAATCTTGCAATCATTTGTAGAGGAACTTATGAAAGTTGGTAAATGAGATTGGCATAATGTCTATTGAAAGTTTATTACTGGATGATCACTGACCAACTTTTGTTTGAGAATTTTTGTGATTGGTTTATCGGAGTATTAATTGTGAATCTTGCAATCATTTGTAGAGGAACTTATGAAAGTTGGTAAATGAGATTGGCATAATTTCTATTGAAAGTTTATTACTGGATGATCACTGACCAACTTTTGGTTGAGAATTTTTTTGATCGAGTTATTGGAATATTAATTGTGAATCTCGCAATCATATGGTGAAGAACTTATGAAGGTTGGTATAATGAGATTGGCATAATTTCTATTGAAAGTTTATTACTGGATGATTACTGACCAACTTTTGTATGAGAATTTTTTTGATCGGGTTATCGGAATATTAATTAAAAGTCTTGCAATCATTTGTTGAGGACCTTATGAAGGTTGGTATAATTTCGGGATTGGCATAATTCCTATTGAAAGTTTATTACCGGATATGATTACTGACCAACCTTTGTTTGAGAACATTTTTGATCGGGTTATCGGAATATTAATTGTGAATCTTGCAATCATTTGTTGAGGAACTTATGAAGGTTGGTATAATTTCAGGATTGGCATAATTCCTATTGAAAGTTTATTACTGGATGATCACTGAGTAACTGTTGTTTGAGAATTTTTTTGATCGAATTATCGGAATATTAATTGTGAATCTTGCAATAACTTGTTGAGGAACTTATAAAGGTTCGTATAATTTCGAGATTGGCATAATTTCTATTGAAAGTTTATTACTGGATGATTACAGACCAACTTTTGTTTGAAATCTTTTTGATTGGGTTGTCGGAATATTAATTGTGAATCTTCCAATCATTTGTTGAGGAACTTATGAAGGTTGGTATAATGAGATTGGCATCATTTCTATTCAATGTTTATTACTGAATGATTACTGACAAACTTTTGTTTGAAATCTTTTTGATTGGGTTGTCGGAATATTAATTGTGAATCTTGCAATCATTTGTTGAGGAACTTATGAAGGTTGGTATAATTTCGGGATTGGCATAATTCCTATTGAAAGTTTATTACTGGATGATCACTGAGCAATTGTTGTTTGAGAATTTTTTTGATCGAATTATCGGAATATTAATTGTGAATCTTGCAATAATTTGTTGTGGAACTTATGAAGGTTCGTATAATTTCGGGATTGGCATAATTTCTATTGAAAGTTTATTACTGAACGATTACTGACCAACTTTTGTTTGAAATTTTTTTGATCGGGTTGTGGGAATATTAATTGTGAATCTTGCAATCATTTGTTGAGGAACTTATGAAGGTTGGTATAATGAGATTGGCATAATTTCTATTGAAAGTTTATTACTGAACGATTACTGACCAACTTTTGTCTGACGAATTTTTTATCGGAAGTGCGTGAATTTATAGATTGACCATGAATCTTACAATAATTTGTTGAGGAACCTCAAGGTTGATGTAATGAGATTGGTATAATTTTGATTAAAGAGGTATATTGTTTTGCATGTTTGTGTTCGAAGGGAACAGTTCACCGCGAACGATTTCTGTCGAGAGTTCCGTACCCGGCAACGGTCGTTTTTCGGAACAGGAAGAAATTAATTAAATAATTGCACGAACGCCGCTGTTCGAAGCGAAAATTCCCCTAGTCATTCGCCCCAACCCGACCTCCGCCACCAACTCTAATCGTTACTGGATCCGTGACTGGCAGTTTAGATGTGGGCGACAGCGGCAAGACCGAGAGCGTGTCTTGAAATTAATTTAATTAGCGGTCGGCGCGGGTCTAAACTTCAGTCAAACGCTCGTTAATCGCACCTGTCGTTACAATCATCCAACAACGCTATCGCGTTGGCCACTTGTCGCGCAACCAGTTTCTCAAACGGGGTTTCTTGCCCTCGTTACGCTCAAACACCGGCGTAACCACGGCTTTAATATTTCTGGCCTAAACGTTTCATGGCTTTTTACACCATGTAATTACGAACTACGATATTATTCTTCTTAGACTTATACAAAATAATAATTGACTGCGACTATTCTGAAAAACATACACTACATTTATTTCGAATAATTATTCTAAGAAATCATAAACAAAACTGCCGTGAAAACTCTTCTTAAATTCTTCAGATATTTTTGCTATTTTGTGTTGTACTTATTTATATTTTTACACAGTTTAATTATTATTTATGATTAAAGAGACGATATTAAAGTGGGGAAAATGAAATCGTGCAGGTGAAAGCACAATTTTTATACTGTTTTTTAGATTCATGTAGTTTAGAAAATAAATACGGTCGGGTTACATACTTGAGACTTTGTTGAGAAATGTATAACAGGTACGTTAGCAAATTCCTTATAGTTTTCTGGGATATAAAACATTTTTCAATAAATTAAAAACCAGAATATACAAGCTAAAAAATAGTGTAGAATCCTGATAGCATGAATAGACGAATTAGAGTGATCCACTTCAAATTCTTTATTTTACAATTATTGAAACTGTCTCTGTAAAAAATCATTGAATGAATGATTGTCCAGGAAATTTGTAAAAATTAGAAAAATTGTCAAGAATTAAAGTGACCCACTTCAAATTTTTTATTTTAAAATTGTTGAAACTGTCTGTGAACAATCATTGAATGAATTGATTATCCAAGAAATTGGCAAGAATTAGAGAGATCCACTTCAAATTCTTTATATTACAATTATTGAAACTGTCTCTGTAAAAAGTCATCGAATGAATTGATTATCCAGGAAATTGGTAAAAGTTAGAAAAATTGTCAAGAATTAGAGTGATCCACTTCAAATTCTTTATTTTAAAATTGTTGAAACTGTCTGTGAAAACATCATTGAATGAATTGATTATCCAAGAAATTGGCAAGAATTAGAGAGATCGACTTCAAATTCTTTATATTACAATTATTGAAACTGTCTCTGTAAAAAGTCATCGAATGAATTGATTATCCAGGAAATTGGTAAAAATTAGAAAAATTGTCAAGAATTAGAGTGATCCACTTCAAATTCTTTATTTTAAAATTGTGGAAACTGTCTGTGAAAAATCGATGAATGAATTGATTATCCAGGAAATTGGCAAAAATTAGAAAAACTGGCAAGAATTAGATCCATCCGCTTCAAATTCTTTATTTTAAAATTGTTGAATCTGTCTCTGTAAAAAATCATGGAACGATTATCCAGGATATCGGCAAAAAACAGGGTGAGGGGGTAAAATGTGTAACAGATCTTCGATAACTGGTCTTTAAACAAAATTGTCAGAAGACTTCTCAAAAGTGCATCCCATAATTCTACCTTGGCATCTTGCAACGCATTATGCAGCAGGAACTCGAGTATCGATGAAGAGTATCGATCTACAGGCCGCACTTCCGGTAGCAGACGCCTCTCGAGGTGTTTATCGAGTTATCGAGACTATCTTCTGGTAACGTGTCGCATAATCGTCGCGGGCACTCCGCCATTTGTAAATGCTCTTGCCGGAGTGTATGCAAAATGGCTGAAAAATTGCGCGCACAAAGGAGAAAGGATTCGAACGAGATCGGTGGCTGGTCGGGGATGAGGTTCTCGGTTTGTCGACGAGAAGAACGAGCACGGTGTAGACTCTGTAGTGAGGATGGCGGCTGTGGAATGGTCTCTCGACTTAATACAGAGCCTGGAAGAGAGAATAAGAGTGATGCGGATAGAGAGAAGAAGAGAAAGAGAGAGGAAGAGTGTGTACGATGAGGCTCCAGAGTCGACGGATGAAATTTCATCGCGGGAATTCAATTAAAAGTAATATACCGAAGGGTCGGATTCCGGGCGAAAAAGCAGTCGCGCGCTGATGGATAGATAAGTAAATACGTGAATAGACGGACAGATTTATCATCTGTTGGCGTTTAACGTCTCCATTAAACCATCGGACCTGACCATTCCGGATATGCGATGGGGACTGGATGGGGTGGTAAACTCAGACAATGCTGGTTCTATTTGAAAGTAATTTTCCTCGCGTGTTCGCGAAGCTGTTTCAATATTGGGTACTTCTGTCAGACTTTCCCCGCGGATACTTTTCTGTACAGATGTAGTTGCATGGTTAAATGATATCGATTCTACAATTTAAAGTATAAATGGCTTACACGTTTATAGCAATGTAAATTTCATTATTATTGGACGACTTCAAGGAATACAATTGTACTGGCGAAGACTTTATAACACTAAACCAACCGTCACCGGTCGAAATGACGGTTTCCAGATTTTTTATTTCACAATTATTGAAATAATAAAAATTCTTTCATAAGAAATGAGTGCTCTAGTAGAGCATGTATTACAATAGGAGTCGTACAAAGTTTAAATAAAATCAAACTTGTTCTTTAAAATTAAGAATATAAAATACATCGGAAGAATCTGAGGACTCATTTTGTTGCTGATTCTTTAAATTAATTCAAGAAACTCCGATTCTAAAGATTTGTAATTAATATTCTACAACAGTGCCAAGTACGCAACACATTTGTAAAACTGAGATTGGTACACAAATAAAACAGATTTCAAGAAGTAGCTAAATATAGAAGCCGAAATAGTACAAACAATAATTGATAGGCTACCACCGTAATATTATTACGGTACTGCGATAGGACGATCGGTATGTAAATAGAGCAGACATAACATAGCAGATATAAAAATAGTAATTGGATAGGAAGTCTGTGATAAGAAGATTGCTACGTATAACTGAAGACTACAGCACTGCAAGAATGGTATTTAAGCAAGTACAAAACTGATACGGGAATAAGAAATTTACAACATAATATTGAGATAAGAAGTCGATAACAAAATAGTGAAGGAAGCTCGACTATCAGTTGTATTAACAGCCTAAACATGTTTTAAGCAACGATATATTCCCCATCGACGAAGCCAATGGCTCGAAAACGTCGCCGTAACGGGACGGTTTGGTTAATGCATACAAAGTGGAGCTGTGAATTACGTTACGTTCTTCGTATTACATACTTCCCCGACACCGTGTATACAGAAAACGTAGCACAGTCTCCAGCCGTTAAAAGTCGGCGCGAGTTTTCCTCGCGGAATGTTGATGGCGGCCATCGGACATCGATGCAGTCATAAAAGCCTCGAATTATGGTATCGACCGTGCGCGCGTGTGAGTTCTCGTGCGGAGGTATTAATTTCGAATGGAAACTCGCGCGCGTAACCGTAATGGCACCGAATTTAACCGAGCATGTCTCGTTGTAAATGAACCTATTTACTCGAGTCCGGAGACGTTTAGTAGACGACGACTCTTCGCGTGGACAGGTTGCGGTCTCGGAATCGTTCGCATAAGTGATTCATGCTGTTCTATAGTTCCCACTATACGAACGGCGCGGCAAGATTCATTCAAGCGTGGTCCAATTAAGATACCGAGCCTATAAACACGTGAAATTAGAATTTATTACCTAATTACCGATCGTATGCTCGTCTATTATTATAGTGTCGCGGAAAAATTGAATCAACTCGTCCCGAGACGTTCGCTGAACCGTTATTACTACGTTTACAAGCGTAGAATGTATTTAATCGTGCTGTAGCTAGTGAAATAATCGTCAGACTATTTTTCGAGATTTTATAGCTCCTCGTTTACCGTCCGAGTTTTGTAATTTAATTTGTCCTTGTCCGGTGAATTGACGTTGTTAAACATAATTAGCTATTAATTTCCAAGTTCTTTTGTCAGTTATATACGGTCGATGGAAAACATACAAATCGTGATTTGTACTTTTTAAAAATAATTTATGCATTACATAGTAAATTAATCTTACTCGAAATTCATCTTGGTGAAATTTTAAAAAAGTCATTCGCTTTTAAAGGGTGTACGAATAACTTTACACTGACTGTATAATGAAATCATTGGGTTTTTAATGTACATCTTGAAGGTCCACTTTTAAGGGTTGAAATTCCGCACACATCTGATTGCCAAAGTAAGGGTTATTAAGCGGCGATCCACACGGGTTCCTCGCGACGTTAATTATTCTGCATCCACGACATCAGGGTCTGGGTCTACCAAGTGAGCCGTGTTCCCGAAGGGTTGGTCGAAGAACGAAAACGTTGGCCATGTTGCGCGGGGGAATGAAAGCGGCTGGAACAACGTCTGGACATCGGCGGGAAATTGGAGACGTACCAAAAAAGTTTTCGCGAGTCCTTATTATTTCGAGGACAATTAGGGAAGAGGGAGAGGCACGGAGAGGATAGTCGTCGCAGTGCAAAGACCTCCCTGTTGACGGGGGTTAGAGAGGGGCGAGCAACGGCCGAGTCACCGTGAACTCTCCACTCCGACGGAAAATTCGTTCAAAATGGTTTGAATTCTTGTCTCGAAAGACGAACGGCCGACGCGATTTCGGAATACTGATGCGTCACACCGAATATCGAGGGGCTTCGGGACCGGGGTTGTTTCTTTATTCCCGCTCTCTTTCTCTCGCAACCACCCCCAACCCGACACCACGTAGCGATGGGGTGGAAAAGGGAGAGCCTCGAACGACACCGAATAACCTATGTAAGAAATATCGCCCAAGTAATAGCGGGAGAACGTGGGACCCGAGACTTACGTACATAATGCATTCTTGCGATGTGTTGCTCGAAGTGCCAGACACTTGCAGTCGAAAAAATCAACTACTTCGGACCTGTGTTAAATGTAATTCTGCAATGCTGAAAGAATGCAAGATTCATTTTGGCTTCGAAAATCACAGAGGCTGGTAGGTAGCTGCCCAGTGTGCCACTTTGTGGCGTTCTTCAATTTCAAATCTTCCCTGCTCCATTTATAGTTGCTCTTGGAAGAAGTTAATATTTATATGAAGACTAAAATGTTTGCATATAAAGAATACAAATTGTGTATACATCTACAATGCTGAAAGAATGCAAAGTTCATTTTGTTTTCGAAAAACACAGAGGCTGGAAGGTAGCTGCCGAGTGTTTCACTTTGTGGCATTCTTCAATTTCAAATATTCCCTGCTCCATGTTTAGATATTCTTGGAAGAAATTAATATTTATATGAAGACCAAAATGTTTGCATATATAGAATAAAAATTTGAGTATACATCTGCAATGCTGAAAGAATGCAAAGTTCATTTTGTCTTCCAAAATACAGAAGCTGGAAGGTAGCTGCCGAGTGTTTCACTTTGTGGCGTTCTTCAATTTCAAATCTTCCCTGCTCCATCTTTAGTTACTCTTGGAAGAAGTTAATATTTATATGAAGACTAAAATGTTTGCATAGAAAATAGAAATTTGTGTATACATCTACAATGCTGAAAGAATGCAAAGTTCATTTTGTCTTCGAAATACACAGAGGCTCGAAGGTAGCTGCCGAGTGTTTCACTTTGTGCCGTTCTTCAATTTCAAATCTTCCCTGCTCCGTCTTTAGTTACTCTTGGAAGTAGTTAATATTTATATGAAGACTGAAATGTTTGCATAAAGAATACAAATTTGTGTATACATCTACAATGCTGAAAGAATGCAACGTCCATTTTGTCTTCGAAAAACACACAGAGGCTGGAAGGTAGAACGGAGTATTTCACTTCGTGCCATTTTTTCTAATCTTCCTTGTTCCAGACAACATCTTCATTGAATTCCATTGCAATTATTCTTACCTAAAAGATTGAGAGATTGATTAAATTTCCTGGACATGTCACACATTAAATGAATCAATGGATAATTTATTTTTAATGTGGAAATTATAACTATACATTTATTATTTTCTGTAGGTGTTATACATTAATTCAACCTGTGTATAACAAACTTGTTACAATTATATCTGTGCACCTGTTACTTTCTATACACGGTATACATTAATTAAATCAATTCAGTGTAGCAATTGAACCTGTACACATCTATTATTTTTTAAACATGCTATAAATGATTTTAATCAATGAATATGAAATTTTTATTTTGCATAAAGATCGAGGGTCTACTTATAATTTTTTGAAAATACGTACAAGTGCAGGGCGACTCTGCCATCAGAGTTGGGCAAAAATTTTATCTAAATAAAAATTTCGAATAAAGTGGGTTTAAAAAATCCACTTGGAAAACACCCACTTTATTTGAAATTTTTATTCGTGATAAAGTAGGTTTAAAATCCACTTGGAAAAAACCCACTTTATTTGAAATTTTTATTCGAATAAAGTGGGTTTAAAATCCACTTGGGAAAAAACCCACTTTATTTAAAATTTTTATTCGAATAAAATGTTTACCTTACTCTGCTTGCCATCTACCATTACACTGTCAATCTCAAAGCCACTCCTGAAGCCAGTTAGGTGGTCTAAAAATTGTAAAATGGCCAGCTTCCTCGAACACAAGCCACGTTCGAAACAACATCGCGAAACGCATCGCAGAGTGGATAAACAACTCCTAATCAGCATGAATTTTCTATAATGATAGTAATACCGTCGGGTGCAATGACGAACCGATAGGAAGCCGGAATAATTGTTCCGCGCGTAGTATAACCAGCACATGTAACGCGTGTAACACGCACTTTGTGTACATTTCTCACTGTCCGACCACAGGAATGTGTCCAGCGGTCGATGTTTCGTTCGTTGCTTGCGTGCAACGTCCATTTGTCTCCAACTTTCGTCTGTGTATTCGGGGAGCTTCGGCTCTCATTCTGAATAGCTATATTTTCCCGGCGCTGACGTATGTTTGGAATTTTTAATTTAAAAACGAGCCTGCTCTCGAAGGAATTCGGAAACTCTGTCGGACACTCCAATTCTTCACGCGTGGCTGTGAAACGTCGGCGAGCACCTGTTTGCCTAATGTAAGTTCTCCAATTCGTCATTTATAAATGGATTTTTACTATTCTCGATTTTGTGCGTTACTCGTTATTAGACTGTGGATCTTTGTGCAAAATAAAGATTGTCTTCATCGATTGCCAGACATAGAAGCCATATAAAACTTTCTTCCTATTTGCAACAATTTTTATATATCGAGAATAACATATGGACGTTTTTAAATTCTCTTAACGATTCTACTGTTTTAAATTACATCCACCGGATTTGATGCATTTATTATTATTGTCGAAAATCATTGAAGAAAGGTAACGCTTTGTGTTCGACTTAAATTTTTCGCAATTATTTCCCTCGCGACTCTGAGATGAATTTTGGAAAGATTGTCGGACAGAATCGAGAATAATTCTTCAGCAATTTGGAGAGGAGCGCTCGAGCTCTTAATTCGCCGGCACAGATTGAGAAATTAAAGCCGCGGAACCCTTCGACAATTCGACGGACTCGTGTTCCAGTTCCTCGGAACAGAAGCAATCTCATCAGCGCCGGCACTTTGCATGTAAACTGCAAATCGAACTCTGCGGATTCATCGGCTCATATTCAAGGAGCACGAATAGGAAGAAGATAGGAAATTCCTGTGGGTAGAATACCATCTGTTTTCCTCATTTTATCGGTCCCCGTTCGTTATCCGCGCAATCTGCTGGCACGCGAATCGATTTAGGGCCTCGCGCTTTGTTCCGCGGTGACAGTTCCGATATTTTTCCGAAGGGGACTGCTGCGTAAGGGGTGATCGAGACGCATTCGTTCAAATCCCGTCGTGACACTCGATTTTCGCGACGGTGAAAGCGAGCCACGAAGCTGTTCGGAGTTTCGATCGAAAGCGAACGCGGTCGGAACTGTGCCAAAAAAATAAAAAGTAACGAGCGCCCGTTTTCGAGGGGGGTCGATAAACGACGGGAAATGAAACGGTCCTTTTTCCCTCCGGTTTAGCGTTCGTTCGCGGAAACGCGCCCTTGAAAAAAGCTTCGGCTTCGCTTTCACCCGTTTATCACGGGCGACGAGTGGCTCTCGACTGTCCTGGACTCTCCGGTGATTCGATATTTGCCCGGATAAATGGTTCTCACCGAACGAAGACGCCCCCTCTCCGTGTACCATTCCCTTTAAGGTGAAATGCTGCGAACGTTACCGCGGCGAAATTTAATTAAAGATGGAGAGATTAATACTTTCCTCGCTGTTCTTTTTATGAAAATAAGCGCGGTTTATTCGCGCGATGCCACCTCTCTCGCTCGGCTAAATTGGCTTCTCGAGTGACGGGCTCTGATAGTGCTCGGGGTAGGCGAATCTGCGAAACGAAATTATGGCAACCCTTCGCTGGCCAGGATACCATTAATGTTTCCTTCGGAACGCTAAAAATATAATTCCGTTATCGAGCGAGGATTTTTAGGCAAAATAAAAATGTTCTGCACCGATTGTGGGAAGCAGGAATAAAATCAAAATTGATTTCGTCCCTTGACGCGACTTTGTTACATTAAAAACAACATTACGATATCCTTAAATTCTTTTAATCCTTTGCTGTCTCATATTTCACCCAACCAATTTCGTCATAAATACGTAAAGTCTCTTCACAACCCCTTATTTTCGAAATTACGAAGTCTATCTTCTCCTACGTCCCGATACTTGTTCCAGCTTTTCAGATTACGCGAAGCACGTATAATTTAAACTAAATTTACGACCGATCGAATAAAAAGGCCCCGAACTTATTTGCACATCTAATATATGTTAGATCAAGACAAGGCTCGACACAAACGCACACACGCAACTCTGCTTCCCCAAGCAAAACATTATACTGCGGCGCCCCACATAGAACGGGGCATCGTTACACGTTCAAAGTCCGAATAAAAAGATACATCCCCGAAACTAAATGAGCTGTATAATCACGGTAACGCTTAAAGCGGTAACAAAACGCGACCGAGAGTATCTTCCCATTCGTTTTCCCGTGATCGGCGTTCAACGAACCGCTCCGGCCACGTTCGCCGGCGTGCCCGCGCAAATCCAGAGTTTATCTGGTAGGTAGTTTCTCCCCGATGAGCGATTCGCATGTAAACGACATCCGGTATACTGCCCTTTGGCGACCGCTCGTAAAACCGGGGGCTAGAGCCGGGCACCTGCTGCCGATCGTCCGCCTCCTCTTTCTTTTCTGTCGACGGCCCCCAGAACTTGCTGGACGGACATACTCCCGGCAATCTCAGCCCCTGGCCACCGGGAGGCGAGAGGACCGAAATTTCCGGAATAGCAAACTGCGGGGGTGGTGGCTTGAGACGACCGGCGACGAGGAGGACGCCTCCGCGGGACGAAACGCCACGAACGACCGCAAATTCTATTTGCTCGATGGAAAACGCGCACCGTATGCCGCGAGGGCTCCCTGCAACTGTGTCCCACCCTACGACACGACTATACAGGCTGTTACGGGGCTGGTGGCACCGCCAATAAGGGTGGCTCTTGCAGAAAGGGTGAAGGGTGGCTCTGCAAAAATGTCGAAGATACACGTAGAATCGTTTCATACAGTTTTTGAGATAATTGACCTTGGAAGGTCGTATAGTTATGTCCTTATATGAAGCCGGAATATGGGACTGCATAAAGGGTGTTTCTGATGTGGTGGTTCAACCAGAAAGTGCACTAAAACTTGTTCATATAGTTAGCCATTTTAAAAAATTAACTTTAAAATGTCGTCAAGTTGTATCGCTGTATGCAGCAGGAATATGGGACTACATACAGGGTGTTTCTGATGTGGTGGTTCAACCAGAAAGTGCACTACAACTTGTTCATATAGTTGGCCATTTTAAAAAATTGACTTTAAAATGTCTTCAAGTTGTGTGCTTATATGCAGCAGGAATATGGGACTGCATAAAGGGTGTATCTGATGTGGTGGTTCAAACAGGAAGTGTACTAAAACTTTTTCATATAGAATGACATTTTAAAAAATTGTTTTTAAAATGTCCTCTAGTTGTGTCGCTGTATGCAGCAGGAATATGGGAATGCATAATGGATGTTTCTGATATCGTGGTTCAACCAGAAAGTGCACTAAAACTTTTCCATATAGGATGCCATTTTAATAAATTGACTTTAGAATGTTGTCAAGTTGTGTGCTTATATGCAGCAGGAATATGGGACTGTATAAAGAATGTTTCTGATGTGATGGTTCAACCAGGAAGTGCACTAAAACTTGTTCATATAGTTGGCCATTTTAAAAAATTGACTTTAAAATGTCTTCAAGTTGTGTCGCTGGTTGCATCAGGAATATGGGACTGCATACAGGGTGTTTCTGATGTGGTGATTCAAACAGGAAGTGCACTAAAACTTGTTCATATAGTTGACCATTTTAAAAAATTGACTTTAAAATGTCTTAAATTGTGTGCTTATATGCAGCAGGAATATGGGACTGTATAAAGAGTGTTTCTGATATGGTGGTTCAAACAGGAAGTGCACTAAACTTTTTCATGTAGAACGCTATTTTAAATAAAAGACTTTAAAATATCGTGAAGTTGTTTCGCTGTATGCAGCAGGAATATGGGACTGCATAAAGGTTGTTTCTGATGTGGTGGTTCAACCAGAAAGTGCACTAAAACTTGTTCATATAGTTGGCCATTTAAATAAATTAACTTTAAAATATCAAGTTGTGTCGCTGTATGCAGCAGCAATATGGGACTGTATAAAGTGTGTTTCTGATCTGGTAATACACCCAGGAAGGGTTGATTTTGTTCTGCAGAAAGGATGAAGGTTGATTCTACAAAAAAATGTAAGTCGAAGATGTACAATAGAATATGTTCATATAGGATGACATTTTTAAAAGTTCACTTTAAATATTCGTCGTAGATGGTGTTTCTAATCCGGTGGTACAAGGTGAAAGGGTGGTTTGGTTCTTCAGAAAGGGTGGAGGGTCACTATAATATCCAGAATCTACGTACGACTTATTAACCTAAAGTATGTAAAATATACATGCATGAAAATTTGTAGGCACTCTCGCACTAGTATTACGAGCAAGTAGAATAGGCAAACCATGATCAGACAAGCTAGGTAGTTTCCATTCCACAGCACTCCTAATTAATCTTCAAATTCGACTTTCTCAGGAATGAGACTTCGGACGATATATTTTTGATTCCACATTTTCGCGTTATTTTTCTGTCTAACATTGTTGTGTGTCCGGTTGTGCCATCAGATCGGGAACACCCTGTATTTCCTCGGCTGTTTGCTAGCGTTCGCGAGGCAGTGTGCGAGCGAGTGTGCGAGCGAGTATGCGAGCGAGTATGCGAGCTAGTATGCGAGCTAGTATGCGAGTGTGTCTCCTCGTGTGCGTCGCCGGATTCTAATGGATCCCCGACTCCATCCGCTCGTAAATCCTGCCCTGCCCCCTGCTGCCAACTGACTACCCCTACCCGGCATCGATTACCGGCCAAGATATTTCCGGAATAATGGCTATTGCCGAGTTGACGGTAAACAGAACCGCGACCAGACCCTGCTCGAGTTTTTGGGAATCTCGAGAGGATCTGCCCCGAGGAGACGCTCTGGCTCTCGCAACCCTTTACGCTCGAAGCCGCTTTACCACTGACGGGTCCAAGTTTGTTCGCTGGAAATTATTGTCGCCAACGTGGGAACGCTGTTTCATGAGAACAGTGATCAGAAAAGTGATATAAAATGTAGAAATTATTTGATCAGAAAACACGATTTCCGAGCTATCACTACAAAAGCTTTGTAAATATGTCGTATCATTTACTAGTTATGCCTTTCATTGTCAATTCGATGAACAAGGTAATAATTTGACTACGCATCTTTATACATTTATGGAAAATTTATGAAACGCAGGAAAACATTTATTAAAGCATAATAACATTTTTAGTTCAGCCTTTTTGTAACGAATTTCCCGATCGGCGAAGGAGACGGTTCCACCAATTCAATTTTTAGAAAATAATCTACGAAAATGAGAAATTCGGAACCTGGAATGATCAGAAGTATCAAATTATGTGAGGAGATCTGCACGAAGTTGAACCTCTCGAAGGTGTATTCCTCGTTAGTAAATTCATAGAAGTTTCAAGGGTCACGACATAAAACTGTGTCTTCGAGAGCTCTCTAGTTTGCTGGGACGCTTTAAGTGGAAGACATTTCTAGTCATCCGAACTTTCACTTCAAGGTATAAACTAGATGGCTGTACAAAGTCTACCGTATTTGCCTTGGCAGCGAGTGCTTGCTCAAAGACAGCGTATCGTTTCATATTTTTAGCACCGGTGTACGCTAACCAGTCACAGGCGGATGACACCGACCGCGTGTCCTAAAATACACCCGACATGTCTTTCTGCAATTTCCACCTTCTTCAACATTTTTACATTTTTATGCCAAACACTTACTGTATATTTTGTAGAACATACGACAAAGACTTCCAGTATATTTTGTATAACGTACAACAAAGAATTCCAGTATATTTTAAACAATTTCTACTCTTAACCCTTTGCAATCCGAATTATTTTTCAATTTTGTTGCCAACAACTTCCTACTATTTTAAGTGTTTTATTTGAAACTAGCTGTACCCGGCCACGCGTTGCTTTGGCTCAGTCTGGTTAAATGGAAATGAAAGAAAAGATTAAGCGCGCGTTTCTAATATGTTTAATTTCACAGTGCTCGTGAGTATACAATATTTTTTATAGATTAGATATATAAAAACACTCGCGTATTCGAATGCAACGTTGCGTCAAAATTTCAAAGCAATCGGTGAAGAACTTTCGGACATTTAAGATTTCGAACAAACGAACATTTACATTTTTATTTGTAGATTTACTTCGAAGGACAGTTCCTTGACTGCTACTTATTTTAAACAATTTTGTTTATTATATAATATTGTTTTGTAATATTTCTGGAACTTCTATTTGTTTTTAACTAAAAAATAAATAGAGGAAGAACCAAGTACATATAAAAACCCGTTGTATTTATATTTTTCTTTCCCTGATGTCGAGTCACACTCGACAAAGGAGTGCAAAGGGTTAACTGTAGATCCACCTGATGCTTCACGAATTGCAACGAACACGCAATATTGTAATTTTTAAGAACAGCAAAAATTAAATTTTTCGTGGAAATTAGAAATTCGTACACCAGAGAATATAATTAATGATTAATCGTTTCTTCGAGTCCGTAGTCAGTGTCGCCAGACGAAGTTTTGTTCTCACTTTACCTTCCCCTTCCACCACTCTACTTCCTTCCTGAACTTCTTCCCCTCAATTCGTGCCCCCTCCCTCCCTTTGAAAACTGTTTTCAGCACTATTCCTGTACAGTGTCACCAGAATCGACCAAAACTGGTCGATGTTTCCTCTCCTACTTTTCCCCTTCCACTAACTTTTCCCCTTTCACTATGAGCATACTCCAACATCCCCCACTAAGACCGTAGATTGGTCACGTATTAAGGGGAAAGGATACTCACGTGACAAAACTAGAAAAGCACTAGAATCTAACTAGATTTACGTTAAATGCACCGCGCTGAACCGATTACACTGTCCAACACCAAATTTGTTTCGCTATAACTGTTGGGTGTCCCTTATAGAGTTTTTTTGCGATGATTCCGAATCTGTACTTAATTTTTTTCCTACACGTACAGTTTTTGAGAAACACGACTTTGAAAAAAAAACCTAGTTTTCAACTTTAAACAAATATTGCGATGTTATTATAAAAGATATTGAATTGTTCTTTGCAGCAAAAGATTCTGTAGACTTTGCCGAATACAACGATATCCAATATTGATACGTTATGAATGTTTAAACATGTTTAAACAATCATTGAAGACGGGGAGACACCACTTTTGCACCATTTCTTGAGGATACTCTCCAGTTTATCCCAAAAAATGAGGGTCTAGCGGAAAATCGAACTATACCACGCGATAGAGCAGACTTTTATCTTGAGATACCACCCTTTGAAATTTCCAACATCGATGTTTCTTTCGAACCAAAAAGAAAAATATCGTCACCCGACATGAGTTGTCGCCAGTGACGCTCACCACTAGATCGCGCTCGTGGAAGAGCACCACTGGCGGCAACTCGTGTCGAGCGAAGATATTTTGCTTTTTGGATCGAAAAAAAACATCGACGTTGGAAATTTTAAAGGGTTGTTTCTCAAGATGAAAGTCTGCTCTATCGCGTGGTATAGTTCGATTTTCCGCTAGACCCTTATTTTTTTCTATAAATTGATAAATGTCCTCAAAAATTGGTGCAAAAGTGGCGTCTCTCCGTCTTTAATCATTGCTTAAACATGTTTAAACAATCATAATGTATTAATATTGTATATCACTGTATTCGGGAAAGTCTACAGAATCTTTTGCCGTAATGAACAATTCAATATCTAATATAATAACATCACAATATTTGTTTAAAGTTGAAAAATAGGTTTTTTTTTCAAAGTCATGTTTCTCAAAAACTGTACGTGTAGGGAAAAAATTAAGCTCAGATTCGGAATCGGCGCAAGAAACTCTATAAGAGACACCCAATAGTTATAGCGAAACATAAAAAAAGTTGAAATTTGTTGGACAGTGTTATTTAACGAGATTACGTTTATATCTAATAATATAAGTGTCCAAAGTAGAGCAAAAGTCGAGAGAAATACTCGCAGATTCCAATGTATTTTTCTGTCTATGAAAGATTCTTTGACTGACATAATGCTGTTCAGCGCGGTGCATTTAACCTTCCTCTTTAGAACGAGCCTTCACGCAGCCCAAAAACTCGCTTTAATTCCCGTAAACCCATGTTTCGACCCAAAATCTAGTTCGATTCTAGTTCCTTTTCTAGTTGTTTTGTCACGTGAGTACCCTTCCCCCTTAATCTGGTCATCAGAGAGAGGGTAAACTGTATTCCCCTCGATTTCCTCGATCCGACGACACTGTTCCCGTAGGAGTTCTTGGTTTCCATCGATCATTGCGGTCGGACCGTTGATCTCGCCGAACGATCTCGCTATCGACGACGTGGTTTCCCTTTTTTTACGGCACTTTGAATTCCAAAGTCTTTCCAGACAAGCTGGAAGTCGCGGTTATCGTGAAGCGAAGGGGGATGATACGTCAGCCGGAGCTCATCAACGGTACGGGCATCCATCGTGAATACTAATGCTACCGCGATCTCGCACAGGGTGCTGCCGTAGGCTATGGTTATAGTGGTAGCAGCCCTGGCCAACCCCCTGGTAATCTCGTGACCGTCCACCGTTACCCTGTAAATCCACCGTGCGTGGGCGGACGATTCTTTTTCCTTTCGACCCGGGCTCGCCTTTTGCTTTCGCGGCACGCCGACCGCGTATCGTATTCCGATGTCTAAACAGTCTTTACGATTGTTATCCGGGAAATGGAGGAGACCAATAATGACAAACCCAGAGGCTCCTCCTTCCAAGGAGTTTGCATGATTCGGGAGGGCGACGCAAGATTACGCGGGATAAGATACGTCCGAGGGGATCAGACTCTATTTTTGTGGTTCGCGAGGGTCGTTTTTGCTGGACTATCTTTTGTTAACCCTTTTCGGCTGACGGTAAGTTTCTTATTTCGATAATGCGGTTCTTTGCGGTTGGTCTTTGTTTACTGGTCTCAAGGAATGCTCCTTGAAGATATTTTTATAACGAATTTATCAATGATTTTATGCATTTGTAACAATATCGAATCGGTAAAATATAAATCTGTGATGACTTTGGCAGAATTTGGAAGCATTGTTACACTATTAGCAGCTTATTCGATTTATTAAATGAAAAAGTATATTTTTAGTTATTACAATTAGTTGTGTCAATTATATGCACTGTGAGAGTTTCATCGAAATCGGTTGATGCGGGGTAAAAACGACAGGCATTGAAATATGTAAGAATCCTTAGATTTATTGCAGTTACAGGCCGAAAATCGTGAAAAATTGCAATTTTCACCATCTTTAACACTAGCTTTACGGGACCCGTCAAAATGACGGGTTCTAATATTCTTAATTTGCGATTACTAAGATTGTAAAGATGCTTCCCTGACTAATTATTTACCAAATTTATTTCTTTGGATATATAATATTGAAAAAGTGGCCAAAATCTTGGATACACCCATTCTTGTTACGTTTATAAAATAATGTGAAATAGTTATTTCTAGAGCTCCGTAAACCTAGTGTTAAACGTTTGTAGCTCATTGCAACGTCGACCGATTTTGACGAAATTTTCAGAATTTGTTTAACTGACACAGATCTACAAAACGTGTTTTTTTAAATTTTCAATATAGGCCCACATAAAAAAGTTGTAAAATGTGACTTTTAGTATTTTTTTCTACAATTCCGATCTATGGCAATTTTTCAAAAAATTTCTTTTCACATCCTGTAGTAAACCAATTGCTCTAGCTTCCCAAAAAAGTTCAAATCGTATAGTCCAATATTTAAAGAGTATCATCTTTTTAAGAGTGTCCGAATATTTATTACCTGGTCTCTTCTGATAACAATCGGAGGGCAGTCATTGTTAACCAGTTAACTGCGTTCGACGTGTATACACGTCATCCAGAACTCATATTTAGAAGTAGACAGCGCATTGCATGCATTTACGATAAAAATTAGTAGAAAATGCAACAATGAGAATATTTAAAGAATTTACAAACACACTTCTACTATTTCCAATTCATTAAAATCGTTAAGAGATTACGTAGACATGAATGTCTACGTTGTCCCAGCATCTTGAAATTAATGCAGACAGTATTTATTTTGCATAAAGATCCGCAGAGTACTCTCGTCACAAGACTGCGGATTTTACACATTTATCGCAGAAATGACTAGATGCAATATGTCACAGTAGACAAATGAAAAGAATTTGTGAACGATAAATGGAGCTGTTTGATTTAAAACAATTTAATAATACCAATATATATCAAGCACATTGAAGTTAAAGAAAGAGTTCGATTTCTACTTGGTCCCCATTTCTTTCAATTAATGTAACAAATTTTTATTTTGCATAAAAATCCACTGTCTATTAATTGGTAAGCTAGTGAAGGTACCTTTGCAGGTAATTCGTTAAATGAATTTATTTATTTGCGACTATTATAGTTTTGTCAAGAAAATGAAAAATGTGTATATTCATTTATTTAGAAGTAGACAGCGGATTGCATGCATTTACGATAAAAATTAGTAGAATATACAACAGTGAGAATATTTAAAGAATTTACAAACACGCTTCTACTATTTTCAATTCATTAAAATCGTTAAGAGATTACGTAGACATAAATGTCTACGTTGTACCAGCATCTTGAAATTAATACAGACAGTATTTATTTTGCATAAATATCCGCAGTCTACTCTCGTCGCAAGACTGCGGATTTTACACACTTATGGCAGAAATGACTAGGTGCAATATGTCACAGTAGAAAAATGAAAAGAATTTCAGAACATCAATGTAGTAGGGTCAGCTTATTAACCAGTTAACTGCGTTCGACGTGTATACACGTCAATCCATAACTCTATTGCGGTGCAATAACAATAACCTCTTCAAGAATGAATTGATAATTTTTTATCAAATAAAAATGTAATACTTCCTCGTGTTTTGTACCATTTGCTCTGCGTTCGACGTGTATACTCGTCATTGCTTGATTTTAATTCCGCACTCAGTCGGGGATTTTTAAAACTAAATTCCGCAATTAAGAGGTTAAGGAGGTCTTGACTTACCAAAGATAGATTACAGGGACGGAAACTAGTCCATTTCGTATTCCATTCAACTCTAGAATCTCTTTTAATTTGCTTAATCGTATCTCTGTAAAAAGATGAGCAGTCGGTGATGCGAGTACGTGAGATGGGATAATCTGATATTGGCAAAATGTTTAACCCTTATCACTCGAGTGACGCCTCTGAGGTGCCAATAATAATTGCTGTACTATTACTTAAATATTGTTAACATTATTAGATCTGTCGGTATCTAATCAATTACTCAACATTTAAGTATTGTATGAGGTATTACATCAATTTCATATCCACTGAATTTAAAAAGTCATACAGAATGGAAATATTCTAGATCGAAAGAAATGTTTAACCCTTATCACTCGACTGACGCCTCTGAGGCGCCATTAATAATTTTGCTGTACTATTACTTAAAATATTGTTTACATTATTAGATCTGTCGGTATCTAATCAATTACTCAACATTTAAGTATTGTACGAGGTATTACATCAATTTCATATGCACCAAATTTAAAAAATCATACAGAATGGAATTATTCTAGATCGAAAGAAATGTTTAACCCGAACCATCCGGGTGACGCCTTTGAGGTGCCATTAATAATTGCTGTACTATTACTTAAAATATTGTTTACA
>CM052193.1:5979040-6008550 GCA_028455805.1 Lasioglossum figueresi
GTTCTTTGAGACATGCGAGGAATGTGGAAAACGAGACCGCATGTCTCCACTTTGGATCGGGCAAAGTTAGTAGAAGGGCGTCTTAGTAGCCGTCCCGGGTGAGGTATGTTTACGGCGGTTCCGTCGGTTTTATCCTCATCCGTAAAAAGAAAAAAAAAAAAGTGTTGTATGAGGTATTACATCAATTTCATATCCATCAAATTTAAAAAATCATACAGATTGGAAATATTCTAGATCGGAAGAAATGTTTAATTTTTCAGTTAAAATAGCTCCGAGTGCAAATGGTTAATTTTGCAGTTAAAATAGCTCCGAGGGCAAAGGGTTAAGGGAATGTCGGTCAATGGTGACCTCCGCGTGCAACGTGTTACAAACAATTTTGATTTCGCATAAAGATCCGCGGTCTAGACCGCACTGCACGGAGTGCAAACAAAAAACAAAAGCACTGGCGAAAGGGTGGCACGGCAAGGTGAAAAGGGAAACCGGAAAGGGACAGCGTGGCCGCGCGGGATCAGCCACGTGCTCCGAGTCGAGCATCGCCGGACACCGCCGAACATGACCGAACGCGAGATTTCGTGTCCGTACCCGGTGTCGGAATGCTTTGCTCTCAGTCGTAGGCGCGTGCCACGTACCGTCGTGTCTCTTCTGTGGTTTGCTCGTTCTCCGCCCTTCTGACGTTTCTCTTCGACACGTGTTTCTTTGCAATTCACGCAGACAACCCCCGGCGACATTTTCCCCCTACAATCACACCCTTCGCACGAACAATTTTGTTACATATTCGATTAAAAGGAAAAAGAAATGTGTGCGCGTGTCTGTGCACTTTGACGGTTCTCAGTGACACAACTGTGCTTCAAGATAATTCGATACTCTGGTGAGAAGTCAGTGATCGGATGACAGTAACGCCGTGGGAACGATGACGAACCGTTCGAGGGTTCATCGGTAGCGACTCCGGGTGCGAGTGATTTTTGCAGCAGTTAAGGCAAGTGGACGTTCGATTTTAACGGTGTTGTAGAATTGTGAAAATGCAGTGACTTTTAAGTGACGAGTAGACTGCGGATCTTCGTGCAATATAAAAATTGTTTGCGTCGATTACCGAAAATAGAAGCGACGATTTATTCTTCTTTCTATCACTTTAACCTCTTAACTGCGGAATTTAGTTTAAAAAATCGCCGACCGAGTGCGGAATTAAAATCAAGCAATGACGAGTATACACGTCGAACGCAGAGCAAATGGTCCTATTATAAATTTAACGAAAAACGAGGAAGATTTACATTTTTATTTGTTAAAAAATTAACTATTCATTCTTGAAAGGGTTATTGTTATTGCACCGCAATAGAGTTCTGGATTGACGTGTATTCACGTCGAACGCGGTTAACTGGTTAATAAGCTGAGCTTACTACATCGATGTTCTGAAATTCTTTTCATTTCTCTACTGTGACATATTGCACCTAGTCATTTCTGTCATAAATGTGTAAAATCCACAGTCTTGCGACGAGAGTAGACTGTGGATATTTATGCAAAATAAATACTGTCTGTATTAATTTCAAGATGCTGGGACAACGTAGACATTTATGTCTACGTAATCTCTTAACGATTTTAATGAATTGAAAATAGTAGAAGCGTGTTTGTAAATTCTTTAAATATTCTCAATGTTGTATATTCTACTAATTTTTATCGTAAATGCATGCAATCCGCAGTTTACTTCTAAACAAACGAAAAAATACAGTTTTAATTTCTTGACAAGACTATAATAGTCGCAAATAAATAAATTCATTTAACGAATTACCTGCAAAGGTACCTTCACTAGCTTACTAATTAATAGACAGTGGATCTTTATGCACAATAAAAATTTGCTATATTAATTGAAAGAAATGGGGACCAAGTAGAAATTGAACTCTTTCTTTAACTTCAATGTGCTTGATATATATTGGTATTATTAAATTGTTTTAAGTCAAACACCTCCATTTATCGTTCACAAATTCTTTTCATTTGTCTACTGTGACATATTGCACCTAGTCATTTCTGCGATAAATGTGTAAAATCCGCAGTCTTGCGACGAGAGTACTCTGCGGATCTTTATGCAAAATAAATATTGTTTGCATTAAGTTCAAGATGCTGGGACAACGTAGACATTTATGTCTCTCCTTAACGATTTTAATGAATTGAAAATAGTAGAAGTGTGTTTGTAAATTCTTTAAATATTTTCACTGTTGCATTTTCTACTTATTTTTATCGTAACTGCATGCAATCCGCAGTTTACTTCTAAATAAACGAATAAATACAGTTTTCATTTTCTTGACAAAACTATAATAGTCGCGAATAAATAAATTAATTTAACGAATTACCTGCAAAGGTACCTTCACTAGCTTACCAACTAATAAACAGTGGATCTTTATGCAAAATAAAAATTTGCTATATTAAATGAAAGAAATGGGGGCCATGTAGAAATTGAACTCTTTCTTTAACTTCAGTGTGCTTGATATATATTGGTATTATTAAATTGTTTTAAATCAAACAGCTCCATTTATCGTTCACAAATTCTTTTCATTTGTCTACTGCTACATATTGCATCTAGTAATTTCTGCCATAAATGTGTAAAATCCGCAGTCTAGTGACGAGAGTACTCTGCGGATCTCTATGCAAAATAAAAATTTGTTACATCAATTGAAAGAAACGGGGACCAAGTAGAAATTGAACGATTTCTTTAACTTCAATGTGCTAGATATATATTGTTATTATTAAATTGTTTTAAATCACACACCTCAATTTATCATAAACGCATAAAATCCGCAGTCTACTAATTAAGAATCGTTAAATAAAAATACTGAGACTGTGTTACATTTCGTTTCAAAGCGAACATCAGCAACATTCTTAACTTGCAGTATTCGCTGCTTGTTAAAAAGGCTCGCGGTCAGTCCCCGGGCCTCCGGTCCCTGTAGGTACCCGAAAACAGGTGAAATTAGACCAAGATTGTATCTCGACGTCGCGAAAGATCTCGCCGGTGTTCGTTCTTTGTTTTGCGTGTCAGCTCGCAGTATTTTCTGGTCGGAACACGGAGATCCGTTTGATTTATAGCGACGATTATTCGCGCGACAAGAAACACGGAACACCGGAAAGGATGCTAAAGCGGAACAGAGGAAGAGAGTGAGAGAGAGAGAGAGAGAGAGTTCTACGCGGGTCGACAGTCTTTGAAGATGCGCCAATTAGCGGGCAAGCTTCCAAGTCTCTTCGACGGGGGGAGAAAAGGGCCCCGAGGACCGTGTGTACCATCGTGGCCCTTTCGGGCGCGCATCTCGCGTTGCGATTTTTAATTAGCTCGCGTCCGAGGCCGGGACACGAGATTAAAGCGCCGCGACGCGTACTCCACTGTTGCGTTTAAGTCCTGCGTGCGCCGCGCGCCGGAAAATCTGTCGAGCCTCTCGCGTTCCGAGGATTAAAGAGGAAAGGGTTCCCTTTGCCGCGGGTGCTTAACGGGGAATCGACGGGAGCCGTTTTTTATTTTCGAAAAAAAGGGACTGCACGCTCACCCTTTCATTCAAGCCCAGACGACGCGCGTAACATCATTCTGAAAGAGCATTTTTATTCTTAATTTTCTTCATAATCCACCCCTTGTGCACTACTATCGAATCAAGCAATTAAGTCAATCCACTAAATAACATCGAGTCAGACTCGTGACGAAGATTTCGAACGGAATCTGCTAAATATGTTTGTTATTTATTTTCTGTAAATAGAATTTTACTTTGTCGTCCAATCTTTCGATCTTTCATAGTTTCAGTAACGAGAAAAAGTTTCCAAAGCTTCGACAGACATTCGAGTGTATAACATTCTCGAGAAAATATACGTCTTCGGTTTCTGCAAATTTATTGTCGTGCGATCAGTTTTTACGAAATTATCGTAGTTTATATGTAGACAATTTTTCGAAGAAAATACAATTAATTATTTTATTTTAATGTAAATTCATTTTTCCTGGCAAAAAAGATATTCATCTACGAAAGCATGAACTTTTATGAAGATCCACAGTTTTTTTCCAGCATTATTTCTTATGATCGACTCTGCCTCACAATTTAATGTAAATAATTTGTTATTGATCGTTGCGATGAGAAACAAGCATTCTTCATAAAAAACCAGTGTCATTTTACGAATATTTTTTTCCCCATCGTAGAAAGTAATAATAATAAAAGAGTAATCGTAGACTGTTTTTAAACAGAACGATGTCCACATCTTGTAAAATTTAATTCGCCAGAACGAAATTCGTCGTCACTGATTCCTTGTCAATGTAGATTGCCAATAATATTGAAGCTAACAATATGACAATGGATTGAACCCTTGCTAAACGTTCAATATGCCCTTTGAATGCGCCTCGTCAATATCATTGATAGACGTATTGACAATATTATTGATCGTCCAGGAGCCCCTTTACAAGAAGGCACTTAAAGAACCTGAAACGTATATTGTAATAATAAAGATAGAAGAATATCCCATACAAAGAAACACTGAAAAATTGGAGACCTATAAAAGTAACGATCTATAAAATTAAATCAACCGAAACTAGTCTCAGAGACGTGCTAGAAGACACTTCGATGAACTCCCGCCGTATAAGGAAACGAAAAAACGAATAAGTGCAAGGCGACTGCGTAATAAAAATAACTATACGAGCTAAATAAAGTTTAATGAAACGGATATAACGTGCAGGGGCGAGCAATTAATGAACGCTGTTATTAACTCCAATATATTCTGCAAAAAAGTTGATAAAAAATCGGGTCTATGTCCTGAATGAGCGGTTACCGGTCTGAATCCGGCGAAGCAGGTCTCGAGGACGCACCTCGCCGGTTGTGGGCTTGTCGGTTCGAGACAAATTCCGGACGAGCTTTCCGAAAAGAGGGATCCCTATCGGAGTACAGATCTCCAGGAGCCTGGTACAGGTCGCCGCGAGCATGCAATACGAATCTTCTCGGATCTCTACGGGTCCTCTTTATCTTTCACTCTCCCTCTCTCTCTCTCTCTCTGTTGCCGTTTACCCGAAAGGGATTACTTTCCCATTAGGATCTTGTCTTTCGTGGACAAATAGTCGAAACTTGAGCCCGGCAGCTACCGGCACGGCGATTTTTTCCCTCCGGCTGGTGGATCGTCTTATCAGGGACTCGACAGGAGGCCTCTTCGATTTTTTACTTTATCGCCGGCGAAACGAATCCCTCGGAATACCCTTGCTTTATGGACCGGCCACGGAACTACGCTTCCACTGTCTCTCACTTTTATTTCGGCCAGTTGAAAATGATGAACCTGCTGCCAGAGATTACCGTTTTACAGCTTCGTGCCTTGTCCGGACCCGGCTCCGAACTTCGAAATTAATGTTCCGGAGAACAGGTTCTCGAGCTTTCTTTTTTTGATTGCGGATTGAGACATTCGTTTTGACAAATGCGCTCTCGCTGGTGGCTTATTATCGAAGCTCTTCGAACGGCCAGACTTGGGTTTTGACGTCTGTGTTGATCCGAGTGTCTTGAAGAATGGGTGAAGGCTTGGTAGACCTCCTTCAGAAATACATAGACACTTTGGTCGGTCGCCAAACGCTTGGTTCTTTGGAAAAATATTTGCCCGCGATGCAGCTCTAATTGTAAATACACACGAAAGCAATCCGTTGAATATAATGGTAAATAATTTTGCACAATTATTTCCAAGATGATTACTTAACAAGAATGTTTTATTTGGCTCCTGTGTCTTGCAACCACTGCAAACATTTTCTACTTTGCATAAAGATCCGCAGTTTAATAACAACAGCAATTGTGTAACACTTTTTGCGACGTATTCGCTTACATGCATTCAAAAATAAAAATCACCAATCATACGAACGACTTGAAACTCTAGATTGATAATTAACAAAGAATTATTACTGGCTTCGCAAGCTGTGTGTAAATATAAACTAGTCAAAGAAACATCTAAAAATTCCCCTTTATCCTGAAAGTCTCGACATAGTAGAAAGAAAATGTCAGTTCCTTTGAATTTATCGTCCCCGCAACGCAGTAACAATACGACCAGAACAGTAATTCATAAAAGTGCTTCACACCGTAAATAGTCAACGAAGCGCATGAATAATTATCATCCACTCCGGTTGCTTAAATAATTCGTTCCACTCACACGCGAGCGAGAGATTTATCCAGGAAGATTCATTTATGCATTCTGTAACAATGGTGGCGAGTGAATCTTCGTTAACGTTCGTAATTCATTCCGACCAGAATTGTCTCCATCTCTCATTTTTCATGAAGCCATCACCGGTGAGAATCGTCACTTTTTCGTTCGCATGACGTCTCCGAAGTGAAATTACACCCTTCTCCATCTTTCTCTCCCTCTTTCTCTCTCTCTTTCTCTCTCTCTCTCCCTCCGCGTTCCTCCCCGGCGAGAAACTCGTCGGAAATAATAGTCGTCTCATCAGACGGAAATGAATGCTTTAGATTACTACGATAAGCTGGTAAGCGTGAACCTTAGATGTAATACCGACCTCCCGGCACCGGAGCTCTCTGCGTGGTTGACGACTTCGTAACCTGGAGATTCGTCAACGTCAGACCCCATTAGCAGCCGCCCTTCGCCCACCGTCAACTCGCGTTAATTCCCTCTTACGGTGGGTGTACGCCCGGCTCTGTTCAACTGTATCGTCGAATATCGCGATCGTTCCACGCCGAACGACCGAAATGATCGTTTTCGAGGATCTCGTAAACCCCCACGATCTTACAAAGCCCCGAAATGACCCTGAAGAGACCTCTAACGAGGCATTTTTCTCTGAACGTTCCAAACCTCCTCAATTTTTATCGAAGTCACGAGAAGACTTCGGATTTTATGCAGTTTTCACGAGTATGTGCAGGTGCAATTTGAAACAGTGAAACGATTTTAACACTTTACCTATCGGAAGCCTATTAATTTGATTTTCAATAATTGTGCTGTTCCAAAAGAAAGCATGGAAATTTTCTGAGGAGACTCTAACGAGGCATTTTTCTCTAATCGTGTCAAACCTCCTCAATTTTTATTGAAGTCGCAAGTAGACTTCGGATTTTATGCAGTTTTCACAAGAATGTGTAGGTGCAATTTGAAACAGTGAAATGATTTTAACACTTTACCTACCGGAAGCCTATTAATAGGATTTTCAATAATTGTGCTGTGCCAAAAGAAAGCATGGAAATTTTTTGAGGAGATTCTAACGAGGCATTTTTCTCTAATCGTGCCAAACCTCCTCAATTATTGTTAAAGTAACGAATAGACTTAAGATTTTATGCAGTTTTCACGAGAATGTGCAGGTGCAATTTGAAACAGTGAAACGATTTTAACACTTTACGTACCGGAAACCTATTAATAGGATTTCCAATAATTGTCCTATACCCAAAGAAAGCATGGAAATTTTTTGAGGAGACTCTAACGAGGCATTTTTTTCTAAACGTTCCAAATCTCCTCAAATTTTATTGAAGACGCAAGTAGACTTCGGATTTTATACAGTTTTCACGAGAATGTGCAGGTGTAATTTGAAACAGTGAAATGATTTTAACACTTTACCTACCGGAAGCCTATTAATCGGATTTTCAATAATTATGCTGTATCAAAAGAAAGCATGGAAATTTTCTGAAGAGAAAGATTTTATGCAGTTTTCACGAGAATGAGCAGGTGCAATTTGAAACAGTGAATTGATTTTAACACTTTACCTACCGGAAACGTATTAATAGGATTTCCAATAATTGTCCTGTACCCAAAGAAAGCATGGAAATTTTTTGAGGAGACCTCTAACGAGGCCTTTTTCTCAAATCGTGACAAACCTCCTCAATTTTTGTTGAAGTCACGAGTAGAATTCGAATTTTATGCAGTTTCCACGAGAATGTGTAAGTGCAATTTCGAACGGTGAAATGATTTTAAGAGTATTAATATATTGTTCTCATTACGTTATAATTATTAGTGAAAAATATTAATTTATATCTCGCTCGTGTGTCTTGTCCAATACTTTTTCTAATTTATTTAGTTGTCTTCTCGTTACATGTGTTTAAATATTAAAGCAGGACCGCAGTGGTATTAACGAACCATTACATTAAAAATGTAGCAGGGATAAAATCGTAATTGGATAATTCAGGGGGATTATGGAATGTGATGGGGATGATAGTATTAAAGGAACTAAGTTTTTAATTGGATCAAAAGAATATCTAAAAATCTAGCAGAAGTTGAATTGGACAATTTTGGGGGGATGATGATATCAACCCTTAGCACACCAATGGCGACTCTGAGACGTCACTAAAAATTGCTATAGCATTATTCAAAATATTGTTCAGATCGTTAAATATATCGGTATCTAATAAATTACTAAACATTTAGATATTGTATTAGGTATTTATGCCAATTTTTAATATACACCAAATTTCAAAAATCATAGGGAATGAAAATATTCTAAATCGAAAGAAATGTTTAATTTTCGAGTTAAAATAGCTTGGAGTGCAAAGGGATAAAGAAACTAGTTTTCTGATTGGATTAAAAAATGCCAGAAAATGGAGCAGGAGTAAAATCGTAATTGGACATTTATTATTGGTGACGGGAAAATTTTCTCGTCTGTGAGAAGTCGAGAAAAAGGTTTTTACGTTTTGGAAGAACATGAAACGATTAGGGGACCAGAGGTGAAGACGAGCCGACCGGTTGATTTTGTCTTGGCTGTACAGCTTGGACAACGGTGTTGGCATCGCTTGTCGCTCGCCACCGAGATAAAGGTTAATTTACCACCGTTACATGTAGGCTGGAGGGCCCACCGTGCTACCAAGCGAACGTTAAACACGCGTTGCAAGTTCGTTTCCACGCGAAATCGTAAACTCGGCCGAAAGCACCGGTTCCCTGCATTTTCGACCGTTTTTCACGACTCAGACGCTTACAATGCATCACGGAGATAAGGGGCTTCTCGATTAGGGTGTATTCTTAAGTGCCGGGCTTCGACTGTACTCGAAACTTGCATTACCACTTGACGAATCACTGTACCGCCCACACACACACACTCTGCCGTGTCGACTTTCAATATGAACAGTATGAAACGTTCTTTGTTTTAAAATTGTTATTTCAAGATTTATCGTTATTCCCGTCCTCAAGACATCGATGAATCTTTCATAACTTCTCCTGAAACAGATACCTAAAATAGTTTCTTTACTGACCTCTTTCCTCTTTTCTATTTTAGGTGAGTTCGCTGCTTCATTATTTAATCGTCGAACCAATGGTTATACAGTTGATCGATTCTTTTAACTGACAGCAATAAAAATTGGTGAGTAATAATTACTAGTTTACGACTTATTACGAATTCATAATATGTTAAGAAAGCGTGTATAAACAAAATTGCCATTAAATAATGATTTAACGGTTAAGAGGATCTTGAAAATATACTTTCAAAATGAAATAAATTAAATTATAGTTAAAATAGAAACGCGTAGTGGTAAAGTAAAATTTCATCTAAATTCGCAATAATTATATTATTAATACTTGAACATTAAATATTATTAGCATACATTTAAGTGAGGCCACATAATGTCCCCAGTAGCCCTAAATAGTTCAGTTAAGGGTTCATCGACAAGATTCTCATTAAATAATTCTTTAACCCTTAAAAGGATCTTGAAAATATACTTTCTAAAATAGAAACACGTAGTAGGATAGTAAAATTTCATCGAAATTCACAATATTTATATTCTTAATAGTTGAACACTAAATACATATTATTAGCATAAATTTAATTGAGGCCACATAATATCCCTAGTGGCCTTAAATAGATCAATTATGGGTTCATCGACAAGATTGCCATTAAATAATTCTTTAACTCTTAAGAGGATATTGAAAATATACTTTCTAAAATAGATACACGTAGTAGGTTAATAAAATTTCATTTAAATTCACAATATTTATATTGTTAATACTTGAACATTAAATATTATTAGCATACATTTAATTGTGGCCACATAATATCCCTCGTGACCTTAAATAGTTCAGTTAAGGGTTCATGTACAAGATTGCCATTAAATAATTCTTTAACCCTTAAGAGGATCTTGAAAATATACTTTCTAAAATAGAAACACGTTGTAGGATAGTAAAATTTCATCTAAATTCACGATAATTATATTCTTAATAGTTGGACATTAAGTACATGTTGTTAACATAAATTTAATTGAGGCCACATAATATGGTGGTAAGGTAAGGTTCGCCGACAAGATTCATCCCCCAACTCCATCTGAATCAAATAAAAATAATGGAAACCCTTGGAGTCTGTAGTCCAACCATGACCGATTCAAGTTTCAAGTCCGCCGACGCCGGAGTTAATCAAATCTCCGGAATGAATGATGAACATTCGCCTTTACGATCAATAGGTACGCGAAAACGGTAATCGACTCCCCGCTGCGCGAACTACCGTGTCCTCGCGAAATTTTTCAATCCGCACGCGAGGCGTTCAACAGGGACGACAGAATATTCGTAGAAAGTAGTTTCACGTGTTCGCGTGTCCTCAACGCGATGCAGTTTATAGCCCGGCTATGACACACGATGATTTATCGCGGAACGTAAAATGTTTCTTCGTTTTCTTCCTCCCTCGCTTTGGGACTTTGTCGCGCGCTTTAATCGGCGACTTTTAATGCCCGACGTCTGCCTGCACTTTAACCCCCGGCGTTCAGGTAATAAACGTTCCTTAACCGACATCGGGGCTCCTTCGGGTTCCCTCGTAGTACTTGTTCGCAACTATCGTGTATTATCTTCCGTCATAATCGCGCAACTTTGTTTCCGTTATTGGCAGTTTCAATAAAATTACCTGCTTTCAATAAGGCGCGTGCCAGTGGGCAGTTTCGATCAAATCGTACGACGTTTATGTCGTTAGGAAAGACCTCGGAGTTTTCATTCGCTGCACAATTCAACCGCTTGCTTTAACCCCTTGCCGTATTTTGACGAGCCAGAGTCGTGATGAAGATATTAAATTAAGTCTGATAAATATGAATGTTACGTCTTTCTTTTTAACCAGTTAACTGCGTTCAACGTGTATACACGTCAATCCAAATCTCTATTGCGGTGCAGTATCAATAATCTTTTCAAGAATGAATTGTTAATTTTTTATCAAATAAAAATGTAATCCTTCCTCGTTTTTTGTAAAATTTATAATAAAACCATTTGCCCTGCGTTCGACGCGTAGACACGCCATTGTTTGATTTTAATTCCGCACTCTGTGTAGGATTTTTAAAACTCAATTCCGCAGTTAAGAGGTTAAATGAAATAAAATTTGATTAGTTTGTAATCAATATTCCAGCGTTAAAATAAATGTAACCATACAAAAGATATAAATTTTTTTTTCTCTTCTACGACATTTTTCGGGATAAAGACGTTTTAATCACTGTAACTCTAAAGAAAATGGTACGGCAAGGAGTTACAATGACATCTCACCTGAAATGACGGCTTCTGATATTTTTAGTTCACGATTATTGAGATTATGCATCCATCAGGAATTATTCAATACATTTATTTCTGTAGGTGTCTCTCTCGAGTGTGACCCCCACAATTTCTTTAATTTTCACAGAGTAAAATATCAAATGACGAGCTACCTAATATTTTTCGATTACGATCATTTAAATTATAATTATTTTAGATCATTTTAGTTCACGATTATTGAGATTATGCATGCATGAAGAATTATTCAACAAATTTATTTCTGTAGGTGTCTCTCTCGAGTGTGACCCCCAGAATTTCTTTAATTTTCACAGAGTAAAATATCAAATGACAAGCTCTAATATTTTTAGCTTACGATTATTGAGATTAACAAATTTATTTCTTTATTTTGACTTGTAAACAATTTTTTGTACATATCGTTGGTGCACAAGGCCAGTGACATAACTAAAAAAAATTAGGGGAGAACGACACAATCGCATTCCATCGATCATTTTCTGAAGTAACAATATATGTCGTTATTCCACATAAAAATATAGCGATTTTGCTATACATTTTTACGATAAACTCGAAATTGGAAATTTTTTAGTTGTGTCACTATTCTTGTGTACCAACGATATACAGGGTGGTCCATTCATCTTGAGACAGTCAATTATTACGGAAACCAGTAGGAATATGAAAAAATGTTTTATATAAAATATTCTTCGTACGAAGGGGCACATTTAATGGCGCTATGCACATTTTTCCATAATGGCCCTTTAAGGGTCAGGTGAAGGGCAACTTCATTTTTTCAAACGGAAATCCATACTATTTATTTTATATTTTTATTCTACATCGAAAAATAATAATATTTCGTATAAAACATTTTTTCCTGAACTTACCATTTTTTAACAATACTATGATATCGATTTTAACGATAACATGTATTGTGATTCTTCATCTAGTAGATGGCAATAAGAAGTACGTACTTTATCATATATTAGATAATTTATTACCACTTACGCCACCGCTTACTAGATTTTTATGACTTCAGATCAAACTCAGTATTGTTTGTCGTTACAAATATTGGGATATTCACCACAATTTGTTTATTGAAACCGTGCACGCTAGGAAAAAATGTTTCTACGAAATATTATTATTTTTCGATGTAGAATAAGAATAAACAATAAAATGTGTTTTCGGCGCACCGTTTGATCTCACTTAACAATATACTACAACCAGCAAATTCGTAAAATGTAATTCTAGTAACGTAACCTCAAAAATGTGTCTTCAACGTTTCGATCCTAATTCGGATCTTCCACAGGAATTACTTCACCTTTGCTTCGACTTTAACTTTATAATTTCCAGACCCCTGGACAGGGAATCCCACATGTTTAAACCGTGCCGGTTGGTCGTACACTCAATTTGTAGAATAAGAATGTAAAATAAAAAATATGGATTTCCGTTTGAAAAAATGAAGGTACCCTTCATCTGACCCTTAAAGGGCTATTATGGAAAAATGTGCATAGCGCCATTAAATGTGCCCCTTCATATGAAGATATATTTTATATAAAACATTTTTTCATATTCCTGCTGGTTTCTGTAATACAGTGAAGTCCGCATTACTGTCCTTTGTTTATACTAGGTTCAATGTCCAGTGCCTTCTCACTCCACTCGGCTCGGATATATCAGTGTAAACACCACGCATTGACTCGAATGAATCGAAATTTTCAACTTTCTTAATTTTCATGATTTTTTTAATGAAATTTCACTATCGTATTTCTGGCATTTTTCTGATTAAAATAAGACCAAGCACGATATAATTCCAATTGTATTTAATGGTTAAATCGACGATTCAAGTTTCGGTCGCAAGGAACGACAGCGTATTGGAAAGAGACTTCGGAGACTTCGGCTTCTCCTTTCAATTTCATTCTTCCTTCTCTATGTTCGGACTCTCCTTCGAATTTCATTCTATCCTTCTCTATGTTCGGCTTCACCTTTCAATTTCATTCTAACCTTCTCTATGTTCGGCTTCACCTTTCAATTTCAATCAATCCTTCTCTATGTTCGGAATCGCCTTTGAAGTAACAAAAATACGATCCAGGATCCAGATTACTGTCAACCAAAAATACGGCTGTTGGACAGTAATGTGGACATTACTGTAATTGACTGTCTCAAGATAAATGGACCACCCTGCAAATTTTGAATGGCACCAAGTGGTTAGTATACCTCAAGGTTTGTTTTCCTCGAAGTTTTCAAAAATACATTTAAATATGTACCGTGATACGACCGTAAAATGACCTTGAACTCCGAAATTGAACGTCAAACTTAAATTTCGTTTTAAGAAGCATGCAAAAATCAGTAGGAAGTGTCTATTGTAACAGGGGATGAGAATTCAACAAAATTTGAGGAAACAAAAGTTGTGGGGACCCAACGAGGGTCACCGGATCGACCAGACGAACCGTGTAGCTTTTATTGCGGCTAAGGGAGGAAAACCCGGCTGTCAAGGCTTCCATCAAGAGTTCGCGTCCAAAAACGTCCGCGGACGGAAGCCCGCGTTACCCTCTCGGCTCCGGCGCGTTTTAAAATAGCTCGTCGTGCCCGGCAGGTTCTCCGTCAGTTAGAATTCACAACGGAACGGGACGGGGATCAGAATATGGCCTTCGTCCTGCCGAGCTGCGAAGGGGAGTATCGTTCGAAGATCGCGCGTTCAACTTCTATTTCTGTCGGATCGTGCACGCTGCGACGCGGAGCCATCCGTTTCGACGGATATTTTTAAAGTTCACACCGTGTACAGGGTGAACCGTTTGCGGTCGGTCTGACAGCGACATCATGATTCGATTTTAATCCGTTTAGGGAAGATGTCAACTGTCGATAGATTTCTCACGCTAGATTCAATGCATACGTCGTTGCATATGAAATGTCCGACTTCAGAATGAAAATTTTTTGAAGTGTTTCAATCAAGAAATATTATTATAATGTACAGATTACCATGCGATTGTCGTGTACTCGATGTTTACTCTAATTGCTGTCGTAATTGTATGTAATGGTAGTCAACGATAGATAACGCTCAAAAATGTAGATGACAATCTAAAAAATGAGGAAGGTGAACGAACAAAACATTCAATTTTAGTATAATCGACCGACTTGTCATTTTATATATCATAGGAAGACAATCAGATTCATTTTGTGCATGTCGTTATTTATAAGTCTAACGCATGGCATGATATTCTACCATCAGTCAGGTGAAAAGTTGCAATTTCGCAGTCTGATAATAATAAATAGTTATTAGTACAGATTAGAAGAGAAGAGAAAGGTTTTCAGAGAAACATCGGTGAAATGTTTCAGGTGTATTTCACATTTGTTAGTGTTTGAAAAGCATTGCAACTGAGAGAGGATCCCCTGAGATTCCCCTGATGTGGTCCCACTGGAGTCGAGTGGACTTTCAAAATGGACCTCAAATCTGCTCAGTGAACTTAATGTTCTCTTTCATTGAATTGATAAATGGAAATCTAGTTTGCCTTATGGAAAATGGAGTATGACTGCGGATCTTTATACAAAATAAGAAATGTTTGCATCGATTGCAGAACACAAGAGCCAAATAAAAATTGTATTCTTCTTTTAATTATCTTATTCAGCTAAAACTATCACATTGATGTCCTTAAATATTTTTGACATGTGAACTGCTTTAAATTGTACGTACTCATATTTGTCATAAATACGCAAAATCCAGAGTCTAATAATAATAAATAGTTATTAGTACAGATTAGAAGAGAAGTGAGAGATTTTCAGAGAAACATCGGTGAAATGTTTCAGGTGTATTTCACGTTCGTTAGTGTTTGAAGTGGATTGCAATTGAGAGAGGGTGGTTTCTCCTCTCAATTCAAGTCGATTCCCCTGATGTGGTCACACTGGAGTCGAAGTGGACTTTCAAAATGGATCTCAAATCTGCTCAGTGAACTTAATGTTCTCTTTGATTGAATTGATAAATGGAAATCTATTTTGGCTTGTGGAAAATGCAGCATGACTGCGGATCTTTATGCAGAATAAAAAATGTTTGCATCGATTGCAGAACACAAGAGCCAAATAAAAATTGTATTCTTCTTTTAATTATCTTATTCAGCTAAAACTATCACATTGATGTCCTTAAATATTTTTGACATGTGCACTGCTTTAAATTGTACGTACTCATATTTGTCATAAATACGCAAAATCCGGAGTCTAATAATAATAATAGTTATTAGTACAGATTAGAAGAGAAGAGAGAGGTTTTCAGAGAATCATCGGTGAAATGTTTCAGGTGTGTTTCACGTTCGTTAGTGTTTGAAGAGCATTGCAACTGAGAGAGGATAATTTTTTCCCCTCAATTCGAGTCGATTTCCCTGATGTTATCACACTGGAGTCGAGTCGACTTTCAAAAAGGACCTCAAATCTGCTCAGAGCTCAAAATAAAAAATGTTCGCATCGATTGCGGAACACAAGAGCTAAATAAAAATTGTATTCTTCTTTTAATTATCTTATTCAGCTGAAACTAACGCATTGATGTTCTTAAATATTTTTGACATGTGCACTGCTTTAAATTGTACGTACTCATATTTGTCATAAATACATAAAATCCGGAGTCTAATAATAATAATAGTTATTAGTACAGATTAGAAGAGAAGAGAGAGGTTTTCAAAGAAACATCGGTGAAATGTTTCAGGTGTATTTCACGTTCGTTAGTGTTTGAAGAGCATTGCAGCTGTGAGAGGGTAGTTTTCCCCTCAATTCGAGTCGACGATTCCCGTGATCTGACTGTACAGCAGCCCTGGAACGTTTCGAGCATACATGTATCAAGTCCTGAGACGAAAGAGGGGGGGCAAATTCGTACGACAAAGAGTAAAATAATTTCGGATGAATCGAATCGGTTGGAACACCCTGTAGATGAGCTCGCCGGCCGTTTCCCCGCGGAATCTCCTTGTGCGGTATATACATATGCACGCGGGAACCGTCGCACCGCAATATTTTCAACCTGCCGTCGCCTCTCGAGACTTTCTCTTATCCTCGTAATTCACAGCGAGCGGCGGATGCTTCTTCGCGTTTGCCGGAAAACCTTCGGGCGACTCCGATACAGTGGACCAGAGGGATGTTGTTAGCGATGGGATCTAGCGTATCGCGAGATGTATCGAAACACGCGGCACCGCGAATCGCTTATGCTCGAATATTATACCGGGTGCTCCTCGCAATAAACATCTCTTGAACTTCGTATAGATACCAACGAAAGTTACAGCCGAAAGTTTATCCGTTTCGAACGAGCTGTAATTAACCCTCCGAGCCGACTCCAGAGAGCCTCAAGGCGTCTCATCCCGACTGCCACGGAGAGATCGTTATCTTTCATCTTTTTTTCCTCTCTCCTCCCTTTTGTCTGACAAACCGATCCTTCGGGATTCCTCTGTGTATAGTTTTTTAATTCTGGACAGCCCACATTTATGACGGGACTGACGTAAATTCATCTTTTTCATCGCGCACATTTTAATAATAATATTTAGCACGGATCGTTCACTTTATTTGCGCGAAAGGTGTTGCATTCGCAGCGAAAGAATTTCGTTAAAAAAGAAAGTAGCACGACGATATACTTGGGCTCGTTTGAAAGATTGAATCATTTATTTTCTCCATCAATCGTTCAACTTTTCCTAGAAAAATTTTGCAGGACGTAACAGGTGAAAACCTGAGGAGACGTTTGTTCTTGAAGATGCCAAAAGTTCAACCGTTTGTAAAATCATGAAAAAAAATGTGTCGTGAGTGGATCCACCGCGAATTTGAAGATTGAAGGTTCCTCTTTGAAGCAAGATCTTAAAAATTAATGTACGATTATTTTTGATTGTTGTATGGAACAAAAACTAGGAGCAAGTTCGAATGCAAGTTTACTGGAATAGCTTGCAGAAATTAATTTCGGATACACGCGTTCAAAAATCGTATTTATCAAGACGCTCCTTGACTGTTTCTTACCGTAACACTTAAAGCTTCGTTCGCTGCATCCAACGAGCCCGAAGCAATTAAGCCTTGGCCCGAACCTCGGGTATTCGAAACGGGATCAGATAATTTCGCATCTTCCCTCGGCATCGCAAAAAATTGAGAAAAACTTTCACATCTCGGCGAAGTAATAAGGTATAACAAACGATTCCAGCTAGCTTGCGTAACGTTCGTTCGGAGATTAACAGATGTTCAACCGGGAAGCATCAAACACCGCTTACGCGAGACGAATAGGGGAAAGTTTCGCCGCGATTTATTGGGAACGAGGAAACGATAAAAACGAAAGAAAAGTCAAATTAAGAACGACCTGTTATTGGGTCCGAGGGACGGAACCAGACGGGGCCGGCAGAGAGGAGAGAGAAATATTGCGTCAAATATTTAACTTGGACAGTCGTGTGCTTTTCGGGGGGTTGCTGCGGGGAGGGTGACGAGGGATTCGGTCTCTTCAACTCGCAGATCCCGAGATCGACAAATACGAGATATCCAATTACCAATGACCGAGTGGTTAAACAAAAATTGCCATCTCGATGCCTCCCGAAACGTGACTCACGGCTCCGTGATCGAGTCTTGTTTGCATGGCGTTTGAATCTAATGGGACACTCGATGTCTCAAAACTCATTATTCTTAGGGTCCACTAATTGGCTCTTTCTTAAATTTACAGTCTTCCATTTGTTATTTAACGGAGTTATCATTTTGCAGTTAACTATCCTAACTCGTCTACTTATTCCAATATTAATATTAACTTTTAAGATATTAGGAATTTATTTATCGGCGCAAAGGTTCGATCATTTTTCTACGCAACAAATAGCTATTTTGTAGGATTACTCAAACGGGTCTAGGACGAAACACCACCTTTCTTTTCCTCTTATTAAACATTTTTAATAGCAAACGTGGTCTTGAACCAGTGATTCAAATCCGAATCCAGCGGTTGAGTAATCCTACAAAATAGCTATTTGTTGTATAGAAAAATGATCGAACCTTTGCGTCGATAAATAAATTCCTGATATCTTAAAAGATAATTTACGATCGATATATATAATTAACTAATTAATATTAACGTTGATATCGTCATCACGTTTAACCCATTTAATAATTCCAATACCAATATTAATATTAATGTGGATTAAACCTTTGCACTCTCTACTATTTAATTGTTTTATTTAAAATTTACTTCAAAGAACAGTACATAAATTTAAGAATATAAATTTATTCCTCCTATATATTATTTATATCTCCTGTTCGATCTTTGAAACAACTCAAGCTATTCAGTACTAGTTATAATTTATACCAACGTTTCGACCAACATTTTGGTCATTCTCAAGGAGACAAAAATTATACGTACTCCTGCAAACAACATTAGTATCAAGAATTGAAAACAAATTGAAATGATGAAAACTATTGTACATACTTGCTTTAATAAAATGTAATAGAAATTTAAATGCATGTTGCCATACTATTGAGCAAACAACTCACTCCACAGTCAATAAGTCATTGGAATAAACAGTCGTTGGAATAAATTATAACTGGTACTGAATTGCTTTAGTTGTTTCAAAGATCGAACGGGAGCGCCGATATCATTTTTCTTGTTCACGAAAGAACAGTACCTTGACTGCTACTTGCTTTAAACAGTTTTCTCTACTGATTATATTAAATATTACTCAAACTTTGTTGTAATTTATGTTTGTGGAACTTATATTTGTTCTTAACTAAAAAATACGACTTAAGTAAATAAAGGAAGAACCAAATACATATAAAAACACGTATCATTTACATTTTCCTTTCTCCGATGTCGATTCACACTCAAACGTGACGACAATGTCCAGTAAATTTTTGTTGAGCGTTAATAATAACATTGGAATTACTAGATGGGTAAGTTAGTTAAGTAAATGTAATAGAATATTAGAAAATTGTGGTACGTTATCGTTCAACAATCTTGTACTCACAGAAATTTTCTTCCGTTCTACGTCTTGTTTCTCCAAGAAAAAATGTCTTCTATTTCGAAGTTCAGCAAGCATTTTTATGTCCAGTCTCCGAGAGAAGCGTGAAGGGAAACAAAAAGGAAAGAGAAACATGAAATGGGGCTCACTCGAAGGATTCGATTCCCTCCTGGATTTCCCTGTCAATGGCCACGGTTTCTCTTGATTTCTCGATTTTCCTCCGCGACACCTTCGCGCACCAGGGTAAATATTTGATGCGATTTTTCTTTCTCATCCCTCCGACGTTCATCCGACAGACATTCGGATTCGCACCCTCGTTACATCTTACCTTCTCCGCCTTTTTTTTATCTCGCTCTCCCTCTCGAAGTTAGCACGTTTTCAATGATAATCCCCTTGTCCTTCCCAGCGGCCTCCTTCTTTCGGTTTGTTAAACATTTACGGCCGCCATTGTTGCCGCGGTTTACTTTCTCCCTGTCTCAGTATTTTCCTGATTTTTCGGGTTCTCTGTCTCTCGAATGAAATAAAGAAAATCCATTCCAGTACTTTATAGATGTTTATATGAATACACTTATATGAAATACTTTGTAAATGCTTATATGAATAAATGGCTACATATGTTTCCGAATAAATAAAATCTTTTTGTATTAATATTAAATTCGGAAAGACAAGAATCGTGCTAATAAGAACGAAACTTTATGCTGCTTACAGATTTTTGTAGATTGTTTGAAATTTATACAAGTTTGTATTTCAGACACATATACGAGCAACCAAATGTTTATGCTAAACATTGATCACAGTAAATTAAGCTAACTACAAGTGTATAAAAATCTAGAATGCACAAATCATATATGCAAAATAATCATTGATTTCTTCTCGTCTACCAGTGATATTCATTTTATTTGAAGTTTCTTCTATTTTGTGTTTTGGCCTGCTATAATTAATAGACTGCGGATTTGATACATTTATGACAAAAATGAGTGACAGCAATTTGAAAAAATATGAGAACTATAGGAATTGAAAAATATGAATGTATTATTTCTAGCTTGTTGAAGTCGCAAACAATTTCTATTTTGATAGCAAGTTTAATAACACTGTCCAACACCAAATTTGTTTCCCAATTACTGCTGGATGGTTCTGATAGAGTTTTTTGCGCTGATTCCGAATCTGCCCTTAATTTTTCTCTTACACAGTTTTTGAGAAACATCACATTGAACAAAAAAACGTATTTTTCAACTATTAACGAACATTGTAATGTTATCATGAAAGATATTGAATTGTTCTTTACAGCAAAAGATTCTGCAACAAATTATGATTGTTTGAACATGTTTAAACATAAAAAAAGTTGAAATTTGTTGGACAGTGAAATCCAACTATAATTCTAAACCAAAGTAGAATCGCTTCAATACATAACCTCAATTCTGCAGATCTTGAGAAATTCCAGTACTTCGACCGTAGATGTTTGTATGAATAAATATTTACATACGTCTCCGAATAAATAATATCTTTTTGCATTAATATTAAATTCGGAAAGACAAGAATCGTGCTAATAAGAACGAAACTTTATGATGCATACAGATTTTTGTAGATTGTTTTAAATTTATACAAGTTTGTATTTCAGACACATATACGAGCAACCAAATGTTTATGCTAGACATTGATCTCAGTTTATGAAGCTAAATACAAATGTATAAAAATCTACAATGCATAAAAATCTACAATGCATAAAAATCTACAATACATAAAAATCTACAATACATAAAAATCTACAATGCATAAAAATCTACAATGCACAAATCATCGTCACTAGCCTGCACATCTATATGCAAAATAATCGTTGAATTCTTCTCGTGTACCAGTGACATTAATTTAATTTGATGTTTCTTATATTTTGTGTTTTGGCCTGCTATAATTAATAGACTGCGGATTTGATATATTTATGACAAAAATGAGTGACTGCGATTCGAAAAAATAGGAGAAGCGAAGGAATTGAAAAATATGAATTTATTATTTATAGCTTGTTGAAGTAGCAGACAATTTCTATTTTGATAGCAAGTTTAATAACACTGTCCAACTCCAAATTTGTTTCCCAATTACTGTTGGGTGGGTCTTATAGAATTTTTTGCGCTGACTCCGAATCTGCCCTTCACCCGCCGTTAGTTAGGTGGGGTTTCACAGACCCAAGAGAATTTAGATTGATTGTAACATTGTAACAACGCGTGACAGCGAGTCGGGCCTGAGTGTATTAAAAATTTAATTTCGTGGATCTGCGTTTTTACTCTGAAAAATACAAGCCTCTTAAGCAATACCTAATCTTATATTCATGAATAAGGTATTTATTTCTATAATACAATATATTATTTCGGTGGGTCGGTGAGACCCCACCTTACCAACGCCGGGTTAATTTTTCTCCTACACGCACAGTTTTCGAGAAACATCACTTCGAACAAAAAAACGTATTTTTCAACTTTAAACGAACATTGTAATGTTATCATGAAAGATATTGAATTGTTCTTTACAGCAAAAGATTCTGCAACAAATTATGATTGTTTGCACATGGTTAATCATAAAATAAGTTGAAATTTGTTGGACAGTGTAATCCACCTATAATTCTAAACCAAAGTAGAATTGCTTCAATACACATCGTCAATTCTGCAGATCTTGAGAAACCTCGAAATTGTTTCTACGTTAATCACGCGAACACGAAATGTGTAGAGAAAGATCGTACGATACGTCGACGATCCAGATGATCATGGGCGTCTGTCGGAAAAATAAATAAATGTATCCAGTTTCTTGGGGGCTTCTGGGCCGTTGCTCTGGCGTAACGTTCATCCGAGGGAAATCGCGGCGCACGTGCGCCTCAAAGAGGGAAAATATGACGTCTTAACCGTTTCGAGGGTTGCGGAACGTGTTCGTCGAGGGGCGTACGGGGTGCGAGGGGCTGTTCGTCGCGTGCGCATATGGTACATGTATCATTGCGGTTCTTCTGTGTTTATCTACCCTCTTGCTCGCTGCAGCGAGAGAGTAAAGCGGCAAGATAAGAATGGCGATTCGCGCGTCCACCGTTCGAGATACCGCACGCCGGAAAACCTTTATGATTCCGTCAGGGGGGAGGGGGGAAGAGCGTAAGGAATTGTTCTGCTGGAAAGAATGGAGACGGGAAACGCCTCGCTTAGGCTCCTCCTGTTCGCGACTATTGGAACACCTGCCGAGCACGACGAGAAATATCCTCCGCGGAGATTACGAATTTTACGCCGGACTTTTTAGTGTCCCCTATTAACATAAGCGTCGCCTGTCCAGCTTCGCGGGAATCTCACCGTTAAGTTGCGATCTTTGTTACCTTTTTTTTTCCTCGCCGATCCCGATCGTTAGGAGGCCGAGAGATAGTGGTAAGTAGACTGCGGATTTTATGCGTTTACGACAAGACTGGGAGGAGTCATTTGAAACAGTAGAAAGAATAAAACAAGTTAACTTGTTTCATACTGTAAACGTCTTTACGGTACCCTCAAACTGTAAAAATGGGTCTGTCCGATGCAGTTTTTATAATAGTTCTTAAAAAGATCTGAAAAAGTCACAACGATTTTGTCGAATACTTCGTTGATATATATTTTATTCGGTCGAGATACGAATTTACAATTTAAAGATTGGGAATGTCAATATTTTATCATGTACTTACCGAAATTATTAGAGCAATTTATGAATGATTCCTGGTATTTGCAACCGACGCAGAAAATATCTATTTTGCATAAAATTCCGCAGCCCAGCAATAAACATCTTTATGAATAATGGAGGACCTTCGAGCTTCCGATCCCGCATTCTGATTATGCTCTGGAGTACGCACTCTGCCTACCCTTATCGTAATTGGTACTGCAAACCAATTGGGTACTTAGGGCAAAAATTAGATCACGGAATATGTGCACTGGTAATAATGTAAAATATAATTGCATCGAGAATTTCTCGTTATCGATTACCGCTTGTTCTCCTTAAAGAAAAGGATCACCGGTAATAATTCTTCTGTATAGGTAGAATTGTAATAATCCTAGCAATGATCCATCAATCAATTGGGGATAAGAAGACCATTCAATTTACAGACCCTCCATCTTTTTTATTTTTCGAAAAACCCATCAGCAGATTCCACCTCGAAAATAGCTTCCACCAATCTTACGAGAAACGTCGACTACCAAAGCAGGATTTCATTCTATCGATCCTCCCCAATCTTTAATATGCTCGGTTCATCCTTCATCGATGGATAATGGCGGCTCAGGATCGTATATCCAACGTTTATCCGTGGCATTCTCATTCTTTCGCCCCCCTATTCGTTGTTGCGTAGAGAATACGGATTCTTCTTTCAGAATTTGAAGTAGCCACAGGTACCCCCTCCGCTCCACAACTAAAACCTATCTTTATTACCTTTCTTATCCATAATCCGTCAATCACAAAATTTCATCGATGTCTAATTATAACGCCTCAATTTGTAGATGAATATTTCATTAATAAAATTATTAATGCTTTCGGCGCAATGGATCGATCATTTGTTACTTAATTTACAAAGCCAGTTTGCAAATTACCAAAGTAATTCCGACGTTTCTTTCGATCTACATTCATATTTCATTGCTTGGAGTATAACCGATAAAATGAAACAACACTTTCTGTTCGTTTATTACATTGAAGTACGAGATGTGATCAAAAAGTAAGGTGACTTTTTATTTTTATCAAAAAATATTTATTTATTCATCAATATTTATGTTGTCCCCTTGAAAGTAATCCTCCTCAGATACAATACACTTGTGCCAGCGCTTTTTCCAATCCTCGAAGCACTTCTGATAGCTTTGAGCTCTTCCAGCGATGCAGTCTTTATCTCCTCGATCGTTGCAAATCTCCGTCCTTTCATGGATTTCTTCAGTTTTGGGAACAGGAAAAAGTTGCAGGGGGCCAAATTCACCAGTTATGACCCTTTTGTGCAATTCAGGATCATCATTGACGTCATTCAACAGCCCCTGAGCGATGCTCATGAGACGTTTCTTCTGGTCAAAATTAAGCAGTTTCGGAACAAACTTCGCTGACACACGTCTCATGCCCAAAACATCCGTTAAAATTGCTTGACACGAACCAAACGAGATGCCGACATCATCGGCAACTTCTCTAATGGTAATTCGACGATTCCCCAACACTATTTTCTTCGCTTCTTCAAAGTTTTTATCAGTAGTTGACGTCCTGGGGCGTCCAGAGCGATCTTCGTCATTAACATCTTCTCGGCCTTCTTGGAAGAGTTCATACCACTTATAAACATTTCTTTTTACTCAGAGTACACTCACCGTATGCCACTGTCAACATTTCAAGTGTTTTGGAGCACTTAATTCCATATTTTACAGAAAATTTCATGCAAATCCTCTGATCCATTTTATCGACAGCAGAAAATCGCCGAACACGCAAAACACTTCTAACCTTTATGCTTCTCACGAACAAACCAAAAATGCTATATAGCTGAAACTGTGAACATATGTTCGGGACGAGTGTACCAGCATAAGAAGAAAAAGAAAACGAAAGTCGACCGTAGGTATCCCGCGAAATTCAAAAAGTCACCTTACTTTTTGATCACACCTCGTAAATTCATATTTCATTGCCTGGAGTATAACCGATAAAATGAAACAACACTTTCCGTTTGTTAATTACATTGAAGTATATTCGTAGGAAACCTGTTTTAAAAAATGGTGTCTTCTTTTGAGCACCGTTAAATGATATTACTCCGAATGAATATCGAAACCTTTCTGATTATAAAATTTTCCACCAGACAAGACAAGAGAAATTCGCAAAAATGACGAATAAAAAACATTTGGAAGGGAGTACCCCCCGAAGACACAAGAGTCGTTTCAAGGGGTACAATATCAAGGGGGCAGGAGTCCGGAGAGCTCGTTGCTCTTTTTCTCGGGAGTGTCGTTACTCGAAGCCGACTGGGCGACGCAACGCGAATCGAAATTCGTGTTTTACATATCCCGGCGACGTGGATCGCGACACATGGGGCCCTCCCGCACGAGAACGAGGAAATTTGATGTACTAACCGTTCGCGAGGGTTATGAGCAGGCGAGAGAGACGCGTTAGGGTGACACGGTCCGCATCTGGTGCACGTTTCGTTCGTGATAAAAACGTGCTCGCCTACTCGCGTCGACGAGAGAGGGGTAGCACGGAGAACAGAGCCCGGTAAATCACGCCGGACCGCATAAGCACGATCAAAGAATCGATTTGAACCCCCTCCGACGACACTTGAGCGTATCCTCTCAGATAGTCTTCCCCCGATCCAGATGCGTCTCGTCAAAATTGTCTTTGATTCTTTTGCTTTTTTAAATTTTTCGTCCCTCTTCCTAAATGAACAAACTTTGGGATTTTTTAAAGGGCAGGTATTTGAAGAATGTACTTGAATTTTTTGAAGCAATTGTGATCATTTTTGTCGAAGTTGCAGCAGTGGAAGTAAAAGCTTCGACAAACACATTTCGAGAAAAATGCATATAAACAGTATAATGAGTACTTCCAAAATTTTTTAGAAGAGAAGTATTGAGTGTTATGATTTTAAATTTTACATGCTTATTAAATGATATTTGAAGAATGTACTTGAATTTTTTGAAGCAATTGTGACGATTTTTTTCGAAGTTACAGCAGTGGGAGTAATAGCTTTAACAAACATATTTCGAGAAAAATGCATTTAAAACGTATAATGACCATTTCCAGAATTTGTTAGAAGAGAAGTATTCAGTATTATGATTTGAAATTGTACATGCTTATTAACTGATTATTGAAGAATGTACTTGAATTTTTTTAAGCAATTGTAATCATTTTTGTCCAAGTTACAGCAGTGGGGATAATAGCTTTAACAAACATATTTCGAGAAAAATACATATAAACCGAATAATGAGCATTTCCAAAAATTTTTAGAAGAGAAGTATTGAGTATTACTATTTGTAATTTGACATGCTTATTAACTGATATTTGAAGAATGTACTTGAATTTTTTGAAGCAATCGTGATCGTTTTTGTCGAAGTTACAGCAGCGGGAGTAATAGCTTTAACAAACATATTTCGAGAAAAATGCATTTAAAACGTATAATGACCATTTCCAGAATTTGTTAGAAAAGAAGTATTGAGTATTACAATTTGAAATTGTACATGTTTATTAACTGATTATTGAAGAATGTACTTGAATTTTTTTAAGCAATTGTAATCATTTTTGTCCAAGTTACAGCAGCGGGGATAATATCTTTAACAAACATATTTCGAGAAAAATGCATTTAAAACGCATATTGAACATTTCCAAAATTTTTCAGAAGAATAGTATTGAGTATTACAATTTGAAATTTTACATGCTTATTAACTGATATTTGAAGAATGTACTTGAATTTTTTTAAGCAATTGTAATCATTTTTGTCCAAGTTACAGCAGTGGGGATAATAGCTTTAACAAACATATTTCGAGAAAAATGCATATAAACAGTATAATGAGTACTTCCAAAATTTTTTAGAAGAGAAGTATTGAGTATTATGATTTTAAATTTTACATGCTTATTAAATGATATTTGAAGAATGTACTTGAATTTTTTTACGCAATTGTGATCATTTTTGTCGAAATTATAGCAGTGGGGATAATAGCTTTGACAAAAATATTTCGATAATGACCATTTACAGAATTTTTTAGAAAGGAAGTATTGAGTATTACGATTTGAAATTTTTCATGCTTATTAACTCATATCTGAAGAATGTACATGAATATTTTTAAGTAATTGCATGTTGCAATAATGTTTCTTATGAATTCTCCATTTCTTTCGATTTCTTATGAATACACCAAAAAATAGTTACAGTAGTATCACTTAAACTATTAGTACAGTCACTCACAGAATGTACCATGACGTCAGACTTCAATTATTTAGTGATTCACTAAGATGTATTTTAGTTGTTTTTTTTTAGTTTTTCCCACCCTGGTGTCTATAACAAATGACAGAAGCGTGAAAAGTCGGATCACGGCAATGACCGCACAGATTTCGTACGATCATCAAGGGTATCTGATTTGTTGGAGATCGAAGACCGATCGCTGTCACTTTTTGCAACAGCCAAGGCAAACAATTGGGTTCGGGGGTTCCAGGAAATTCGGTTGACTAAGCGCGAGCTTAGATAAATCAATAACCGGCTTCTTTTCCGGGGAACCCGAACCCACAAAAATTGCCCCTGGAACAACCCTTCCCCGGTATCGAACAGCACGCGATCGTATCGAGGAGAACAAACGAGCGTTTTACGGGCTGTAGCTAGATAACACTTCGGAGGGTAAACAAGACTATGACGCGCGGAATCAGCGTTTCGGGTTTCGAGAATGGTTAAACGCGCGAATATATTTTCTCGTTTAAATATCCTCCCTTAGTCAGCAACTCGAACCATTCAAAATTTCGTATCTGATTGACGCATTTGAATGTCAAGCAATTTTTAATCGCCAAAATCCATAAAATTACTTATTGGCGTTAATCGATAAGTAAAGATATCGGTATTTTTCAAAATTCATATTGTATAATATTTAAAAAAATTTTATTATTTCTAATATGTGGTAAAACTATGATTTTTGCATGAAAATTTAAGCTATAAATATATAAATAATTCATATGAATACATATAATCTTTGGCTAATCTTAAAATTTAAGCTATAAATATATCAATAATTTATACGAATACATATAATCTTATACGTCTTTAAAACTCGAGATTTATTTGTTTCCTTACAAATACAGTGGAGTGTTTATTAAACAATCGCAACTTCTCCAGTGTTATCATATTTATACTCTTCAAACTTTCATAAAGAATTAACATACGAACAACGGATCTCTCTTCACTAATTCTTCCGTAAAAATTTATTTTTATTACCACCGCGAATCCATTTACAACTTTCGAAAAGAAATTTCGTTGATGTCCAAATATTTCGAGCGAGTGCCTCGCGTGACAGAAAAATATTCATTCTCATTTCACCCAGGCACGTTTGTATTTTTACCGAGTAAATTCACTGAACGCGTAGAATCAGTAAATGTTTGAATATTATCATCAGTCACAAGCCGCGGTGTTTGTAAGTAGGACTACAGCTAGCCAGTCAGAGGCACAGCTTTCAGAAAAATGTCAGCTCTCTGGTACGCCGATGTACCAGGCAGCAATTCAGTGTCATCGTATATCAAAGCGCGTGGCTGAAGGCAACAATAGTGTCGAGGATTTACAACACTTGTCCGCGTGATTCTCACAGGCTTATATGCAACATCAAGGAAGCTGTCCGTGAGCGCGGTTAAATGAAGCTACTGCATGATTCAAAGTACATGCGCTACCGAGGCGGTGAGGAAGTTTCTCGACTATATTAGCAGTTGTGGAACAGCTGTATAAAAGTTTAAGAACTTCAGCGATATTCAATCTTGGGTTTTATTAACCTCGCGCTATCTCATTGTTGGACCTGCGGGCTCGAGATACTCGATGCGCGAACACTGTCCCCTTTCGAGGTTTATATGCTAGGTCACTGACACTTGCGGATGCACACTGGTACCAGTAGCTGCGCACATAGATATTTCTGGACTGCTGTAGATAATTACAGACGGTTGAAAATGTTCATAGATATTCATAAAATTCAAGTTTCATGGGCCTGGTTCAGGACACTCGAAGACATTGATGTCCATCTGCAGACAACTGCAGCTACCCGTAGACATCCACAGACTTCATTGGGCGATAACAGACAACCAGACAGACCTGTTATCTCCGCGGGATGGTGATCATAGTGAAGATTGATGTCCACGTCCAGTGGATCGTGCGCGTCATGCACAGTTCTGGGTGATGGTGGGGATTGAGGGTCACCTAAAGACAAGCTAAAGCCGTTCATGTACATTAACAAAAGTTCAGACCTGTTATCTTCTGGAAAGGACGATCCTACTGGAGATTCATGTTCAGGTGATCGCGTACACCATGTACAGTTCTGGGTGGATCTGGAGGGTCATCCAAAGACCAGCTAAAGACATCCATGGACATCAACAACAGTTCAGACAATTCATGTCCATGTCCATGCGACCCTCGGGAGGACGATACTACTGGAGATCCATGTTCAGGTGATCGTATACACTATGTAGAGTTCTGGGTGGATCTGGAGGGGCATCTAAAGATCAGCTAAAAACATCCAT
>CM052193.1:6029166-6042446 GCA_028455805.1 Lasioglossum figueresi
AAAGAAATTTTGAGTAAATTGTAACTGGTCGGAATGGTCAAAATAATGTACTACAAATCTGAATAATTATTTTCAAAAAATAATGTCAAAATAATGTAAGAAAAAATATCTACTATAAGTCTGAAGAAGAATATTGAGGAATATACAACTGTTGGTATACATCTTTAAAATCTGGATATCAATCTTTATCTTCATACATTATAAACACGATAACTATTTTACTACATGACGTGAAAAGAAATTTTCAGTAAATTGTAACTGGTCGGAATAGTCAAAATAATTTAAGAAAAAATATCTACTACCAGTCCGAACAAAAATATTGAGGAATATACAACTTTTGGTGTACATCTTTAAAATCTGTATATCAAACTTTATCTTCATACATTATAAACACTAATTAATATAAATCCTATATAATTATTATGAATAATACTTACATTTATGAGCAGCAATCATCGTACACAGAAACAAAATACACTTAACATTCACTTAAAACACTTCCCACTTGCTTTTCGACACCGTAGTTCACTTCACGAAACCTGCGCGACGAATGAACGCGACATTCGTATCCTCACCATTTTGCAGGTATACAAAGTATGACCTTTTCACCGTGGTTTTTCCTATAGAGTCATTACCTGAGTATTCAATAATTTTGGGCCATGTGTTTGCGCTTTCCGACCACTATGCGATTCCTCGATCTTCGCAACAAAAAAACCATCCAGATTGGTCTTCGATGGGGGAATTGCACCGAAGTATAAGTGGTAACGAAATTTGAAGCGGTTGCGGTTTCGTCCGAGGCATCGAATTGTGGTGAAATTGATTTGTTCCGGGAAGGTGTGCCAGGTAGAGAAATAATTAAATAATTGTTGCATAAGCCGAACGTAATGCGCTCAAAAATTGGACGTGTAAATTATTCCGAGAAAACAATTCTGTAGCCAGCGAGGCATCTCGAAATCTTTATTTTTTCCGAGTTGCGATTTATTTATCGAATCCTTTCGTTTTGTGTTTTAGAAAAATATTTTAACCTTTTCGGTCATGACATCCTCATATAAGTACATAAAAAAAATCATAATTTATTTCAAAGAACTGCTTAGCAAAGCCATTTTTACAAGGAATAAATAATTCGTGACCGAAAGGGTTAAGACAGATATGAGAACGAGCTTTAAAATGATATACATATAACAGGTAGTAAGGTTAGATTAACAATTAGATTGGAATTGTTTTTAAAACATCGAGTAACAGCAATTCAATATCCTTAACGGAAATGCGGGGCGTGTTCGGAGAATCTAAGATCCCTGTGAATTACATCTACATATTTCGCGAATTAATAAACACTCGATAAACACTTGATGGCAGAGGACTTTTAATCATAATTTAAAGGCTCGTACTTCTGTGCGTTTCTAAATTAATCTCGAGAAAGAGACTTGCTATTAACATTCACAACGTGACGGTAACACTTCGTAAAGTAGCTGCACATGTATCTTGCAACCACTCTAGGTAGTCAGACGTAATTCTCGTATCGATGATTTGTAACGCGAAAGGGCAGAGTTCGCAAGAATGGCATAAATACCCGAAGTATAGTTAGAAACTCCTGTCTGTGGTTAAATGTTGCGTACCATTAATGGTTATTAGCCGACGCTTAACCTACGAAGTTCATCGAAATTGAAACCGAAGCCAAGGTCTTGTGGCTTCTCGGAGATTTCGCTGGATCTTCGATCCTCACATACCAGGTGGTCCCGTGGATCTCGATCAGAATTCACCGGCATAGAACAGCTTACACGCTTCCTGAATTACCACAAGATTAAAAGTCTTGTTTAAAAAGAAACACAATTCTTTTATTTTTTAAGCGAAACTCTTTATCGAGGCATTCAATCAGCAATTCTTTTAATCTGGCCCTTAAATTTGCTTGGAACATGTTCCTTAAAATTTGTACACTTTTATTATTTAACGTTAGCGCTACCGAGCTCTACGGAGATGCATATCTCTTTATAATAATAACAGGATTCAGTTTATTCAGATTTCACAAAAGCAGAGAACCAACTCTTCTACGATTAGTCACGTGACTAATCCGGTACTGGCAGAGAGGGGGTAACTTTTCCCCTCGATTCGAGTCAATTCCCCTGATCCGGCGACTCGGATTTAAAGAAGCCTACCAAAAAGTTTCTCAAGAAAATATAATTTCACGACTTGTAAAATAAAAAAGAAATCTGAAATCCGTCGTTCCGACTGGCTCAATGGTTACGTATGAAATTGAACTGTTCGATCACGACTGCTGATCGAAATTTAACAAACGCCCGGTGCATTGATCGAAGGAATGCTATTCAATAAAGCAAATTATCACCGTGGTCTCGCTCCCTTAATTAATAGCGAGTTCTAAGTACGGGCCCATATTTATGCATCTCTTTTGGCGCTATACAGGTAAATATCGTGCCGCTGCACACCGTCCATAAATAAAAGGCCCGGCGAAGAGGGGCAAGATATCCGTTTAATTGGTTAGCAATAAATACAAGAATCGCTCTGTCCATTACGAACTGCAATCAGTCGGTAAAAAATAGGCTATCAAAGGCATGCCAGGCCCCGGAGAAATATGCATCTCGAGCAACCAGGATGAAATTTGCTTGTTCAGAGTGCCGAAGGGTGGGGGGAAGATCTCTCATTCCTACCTCCGGGGCAGCGGCCAGGTAAAATGCATAATTTAAATAGTAAATAGCGTAGTCTGTTCTTAAACCTTCGCACAAAAAATAAAACACATCTTTGTTCGCATTCCGGTCTGCAGCATCTGCAATTAATCTCTAATTCGTCCGATATGGAAAATAATATGGTGCGGTGTAATAGTTTATTTATTACAATACATCATAAACCGATTTCTTTCTCTCGCTCTGGACAACCTGCCAGATATTACTCGCGATAAGAGTAATAGGGTTCGAGATTACTGTAGCATTAAGCGATAGCGATCGGTACAGTCCTATTATTAACTGGAAAAATCGAATGAGAGGATCATTTCTCGAACGAGAGAACAATTTTCCAAGTGGAAAAACTGTTTGGCTGCTCAAAAGAGAATGGACACTGTGTAAGAAATAATATTCGATGCGAATCATTTTTCTCATCACCGTTTGTTAAATGAAATCGAAATTTCTTTTGCATGTGATTAAACGAAAACCCGGTACAAACATGAATTTCGTGTGAAATTGATTCTTAAACAGAACTTTTTAAAATCAAATTTAGGTGGATATTTCTAAGCGAAAACTTTACTTGCGCCGTGTTAGATAAACGTAATTGAGAAGTGGATATGAAAACGGAGACGTGTAATTTTATTATTACAAACATGCATTTATCGAGGCTGCAATTGATTCGACGTATAAATGGATCAGTTTATAAAATAAATTCCTGCAGGAACAGTTCCAACAAATGTCTGCAGTAATTGCGAAAGCAGGATTCTAAAATGGAGCACTTTGATCTCTCGGATACGTCCAACGTCAATTTAATCGTGCTCTCTGCCATAGCGATTATTGGAGTCTACAATGTTTCTCCTTGAAATGCTACTCGGCCGTGTTCCTTCAGCATTGATTGAAACGGAACACGTCGGAATCTGAGAAGATGCTGGACGATGATTAAGCGATTGAACCACAGCGGTCGATGGGAAAGCCTGTATCATTATCCGATCCTAGAATCCGCCGGAAAAAGACTAGTTCCAGTCTGGTTACATAAGAATTTCCTAGTTCCAACCGCTCGGTGAACTACAACATATTCGAGGCGAACCAGTCTGCTCGACTGCCATTAAAAATTGCAGTCTGGCTCGAGTGCTTTCAAATTAGTGGTACGGGAATTCGTTTTCGAAGATTTTTTTCTTTTGTGACCGCTGGCTTTCGTTCTCCGTAGATGATTTAATACCGTGCCCGTTAAATGAGCATGGTCCGAGTGTTCGTCTTACTTCCTCGATGGAAAGTATAACAGGTATCGTAATGATATACCAGCAGAATATCGCTGAATTATAAGAAAAGGAGAAAATGATGAGAAGCTGATTGGAATAACTTCAATGCGCGTATTATATGCGATTCGGTTATAAGAAGGAGCAATTTTCACGAGGAAATCCTCCTTCTTGTTAATCTTTTAATAATATCTTAAATACCTTTCCGTATGAAATATTCAACATTAAGTCTGATTTTAATACGAATACTGTATAATTTTTACCAGCAGTCTTATTTCCAGGCTGTCGACGAAATGAAATGTAATCTTCTTCCCTCAATGAAAATATTTATACATTGCGAATTTACAATATAATTTTCTCCGGTATGTATCTGGCAGATATCGAACACTGAAAAACATCGAAAAAGTTGAATGCACAGAATACGCAATTTCAAAGAATGAAATCAAATTCCACCAACGTACTCGCATATGATACCAAACTGTATCGCGCACATTATGCCGAATAAAACCATTTGCTTCTTCGATTGAGCCAAACCATGAATATTATTCATCATTTCCCAAATGATTTATTCAAGCAATATCCACGTCCGGTACGAGCTCGTCGCAAAAGAAGAAACGAGATCGAGGCAGTCTAATCAAAACATACCGTGTGTGCAGATTTCAAACGAAACCCCAAAAACGAACATCGGACGCAAACGCTTACCGAGCGTGTCGCGAAAAAAAACCCCGAAGAAACAAACCATAAAAATCTCCATGATGCCCCAGCTGACGAAGAAGCCGCTCGCGGAGAGCATCCCCAAAAGCGATGGTGTCTCGCGTGCAAACTGTCCCCCGGTGGCGATCGGGTACCGCGAGCGATGGTCGGATCCCGTGGACGGTCCATCCTGGTCAGAATGCCTTCAGAGTGACCAGGAAGGGAAGGAGGGGAGTCCCGAGGGGAGACGGGGAAGCTATTCGTCCTGACGCACGCATACATCGAAGTACCGCGAGCGGAGTGCCGCGTACTTCGAACGGGGGTCTCTCGGCGAGGCGTCGGGGCCCGACACGCCACACGTATTAGAAACGAATATAAATATATCGGGAGAGAGTGAGAGAGAGAAAGAGAGAGAGAGAGAAAGAGTAAAAGAGAGAAAAGGAACGAGAGGGTGAGCGAGCGAGGGGAGGGAGGGTATGGATTGGTGGGGGCAGGCGAGCCGGCATTGGCGGCGTGGAAGTTACACGCACGGACGTCCGCGGCGTTACGAGAGAGAACGGGCCCCCGATCCCCCTACCCTAGAACGGACCCCTGGTCCCCCTACCCTAGAGCGGGGTCCGCTCGTACCCCGCTCTTCTCCGGCCGCCCTGAGCCCCGGAGTACGCTCAGTGTCCGCTCGGCCTCAGCACGCCCGAGTAGGAAACCCGGGACGCCGCTTCTAGAACCTTTTTGTCGCGGCCGAACCGCTCGCGGGACCGTTCTTCCGCGCCGTCAAATCACCGGTGTCCGCAACGGTCCGTGATCGATCGTCGGGCCCTTAAATTTCGAGCGAAACCCCTTCGCATCGCGCGCGTTCGAACAGTTTCTCGCGCATCGTCCTCGGAAACGGTCCACCTGGCGAGGCGACAAGCGGATAGTCGTCCTCTCCTTCGTGGTCGTCTCCTCGGTTCCGGTCCGCCGATCTCGGGATCGGCGAGCCTCGAAGCGGTATCGCTTCTCTCGTCAGCATTGACAGCGGATGGAACAGTGCTCCGGCAAGATGACGGCCCTCGAACCTAACCGCGCGCTGCTTTCCGGAGCCGAGTGACGAGCGGACGTCGCGTGTCAACGGGCTGACGTGAAGCGGATTCGCCCGTCGAGCGGATAGAGGCGTATTCCGGTTCGGTGGCATCGCTATCCGCGTCGTAGGATCTACGGATCTCGTCGTGTGTCTAGTTCGGTGTTTCTCGCGAGTGGGAGGCCCCGAGAGATCGGGAGTATCGATCGACCGGTGGAACGTTATCCGCTTCGGTCCCCCTTTGTGCTCCGGCGTACGCGCCGCGTATTAAAACGTTAATCTCCGACTGTACTACCGGTTATACGTACAGATTGGCCTCTCCTCCCCGTCTTCGTCCCTTGTCGGCTTTCTCTCTCCTGGATCCCTGTTGTGTCTCTTTCTCTCACGTCCCCCTTCGGCTACCCCTTCGATCCTCTTTCTCCTCTGGTTCTCGCCTGTTCGACTCTCTCTCTCTCTCTATCTCTTTCTCGTCATTCTTTCTCTCTCTCTCTCTCTCCCTCTTCCCCTCTGTTCTCTCCGCCCCTCCACACCCCTTGTACTCGTCCTCACCGCGTCCTGTCCTCTCGAGCGTGTGTTTCGCGAGCGCGTGCCGATCGGCGGAGATGCGGCGCGCAATCGTCAATCGGGCCCAGCTCGCGCGAGCCCGGTCCCCCGTGGCCGCCGCCGCCTAACGGACGAGCAGCACCACCGACATCCAGATCTCTTCTTTATCGATCGGCCGCGATGACGACTTCCTCCACGAGCAGCCGGCCAGCCGCGAGCGTGACGAGCCCCGGAACGATCGAGAGATCGACGCGACGGGCTCCGGGGACCGGGTGGACCACGATCTTATCGCTACGCGGCGATCGAGCCGAAGGACGCAGCGACGATCGGCTGGCGATCGCCGGATCGGGCCCCGCCGAGGCTTAATGCGCCGGGATTAAACGCGAGAGACGAACGCGCGCGCAAAGAGGAACGACGGACAGCGATCGCCGGATAAAGAGCGCCGATATCGCTGGGACAAAAAGACCAGGTATACACCACCGCGAACCGGCCGGATGATCAGCGCCGATGCGCCGTGAAAGTCGCGGCCGAGGCGCGGAGACACTCGGACACCGTTGAAGAGCGGACCCCGCGAATGACAGGGCCGAATCGCTGAAAGGATGTCGAGCCTCGCGAGGAGACGGAAGACGTCGCTGCTGGGGTCCAAGAGATGGTGGCAGGGCGGCTGCTGGGCCACCAGGAGCCATCAGGAAGCCTATCTGCGCAAGCTCTACGCTAGAAAGAACGACCAGGGCAAGCCCATAGAGGAGGACAACTCCGCGCGCAGGGATATTCATAGTAATTGGACTCCGGGCACCGTCTACGAACTGCCCCCCGCCGATGAACACTATTTAGACGCGTTCCTCAGGAGCCGCGAGGACGAGCACGTGGCCGACGACGTTATCGGATGTCCTGCGTTAGCTACCGCCCGGGCCAGTCCCACCGAGAAGTGCGTCGAGTTCCTGAACGGCGCCCACGATGCCGCAGCCGCGGCCTTCGAACATGAGCGAGGCGGGCTCGTAGAGCCGGAATGCAACCGCGCCGCAGAGTGCAGCTCCCTGCATTCGGGTTACGATGTCGCGGCCGCTACAGCCGCCGCCTCCTCAGAGTAAGTTCCACGTTGATCTCGTTTCTCCGTCGCCCGCGGGTTTTTCATCCGAGCGATCTGTCTGCGACCGTTGCGCGGATCCGCCTCTTCTTTCTTTCTTTGCGCGATGAAAGTTCACCACGATGACGCAGTGCCTATCCGCTACCAGAGGCGTTGGTTGCCTCCTTTTGTTCGATGTGCAGTGAGTCGGTGAATCCGAGCGGCTGATGATTCTTCGCTCGAGGATCGTCTCAGATTTGTGAATCCTTCGGCGACCTTGGTCCCTCTTTCGAGTGCTTGGTAATTTGGGGTTGGTGCGATTCTGGGCTCAAGGTCGCGCTTGTCGACCAGTGGCAGGAAGATGTTGCCCGCCTTGTTCGCAGCGTTGGTCTGTGAGAAATACCGTTTCCGTGGTTTTTGGTATTTTTTTGTAGTGTTTGAGAATGTGAATGGACAATGGTTTACCAGATTGCGCGAACTACTCGACTTGTTTAAAAATTGCCGAGATATCGAGGCAGTGTTTCATGGCTTCGCGGGGATAACCTAGTGGTAGAGTGCAGAAACGTCGCGGCTTATTTAAAAACTACTCGGGTAGTATGCAAAATAGTACCGGTATAAAATAGCATAAGAAATTCACGGTACACGCGTGCACCTGGAGTCTTGAATGCGAATATGGTGTGCGTATGCACCTGGAGGCTTTAAGGATTAAGGCAAGGTGGTCGAAGCGTCTTAGGTCGACTTCGATTAAACTCTGCGAGACCCGTTGGGAAATGTTACTTTGCCAAGCCGTCGAACGTCGGGAGATTCAATTTCATTTATTTTCTGGTATTCGTAACGGAGAAATTTTTATTCAAATCGGTTTCTCGCGAGGGATCGCACGACACCGCGCTTCTTTCTTTTAAGTGACGCCATTTTGTTCGTGTACCCTCCTTTTTCATGGGAATGAGCTCAGGCTCCCAAGAGAACCATGCCGACTACAATCCACCTTGGGATCGGTGACAAAGACATTGAGCGAGCGCGTGCATCGCGGAAGCCCGTTTTCTTTTTCTTTGACGCGACGCGTGGAAAGTGTGCACGCGCCATTGCACGGGAGAATTTCTATCAGAAAAATCGCGAATGCTTTCTAAAACAGTATAATCTACGTAACGAAAGTTTGAACTTTCTTTAAGAATTTCCAGCACTCTTCGTAAGATTCGTAAGACACGATTTTGAATAATCGTTTCTGTCGCAACAATTTCAAGATTAATTCAGCCCCATCGATCATTCGTTTACTCGGTATAATCTGCTCGTGGATAAACAAGTTTCCCTCGAGTCAACGACCAACCACAGCTTCCAGACAAAAGCATTCCACCATAGTAAATCAATAAACAACCACCGCGATTATATCGTTTCTCCTTCGACAAAAACATCGAACACAACGAACCAACCGATCCACATAACTCCGGTCGAACCGCCATCGATCGCGAGCACCTTCGCCTTCAATCGACCTTGAACAAAAGCGATTACGCTCTCGCCAGAAAAACGAAAAAGATCGAAAGTGTGTTTCGAGCGCAGATTGCTGCTGGCGCATCGAGTTCGATCTTCTTTTTCGAACACTCGAATTTGCAATGCCGAAGGAAATCGGTGCCCTCCGTTGGAAAAACGTTCGCGTCATTATATCTCGACTAAGCGATGGTTAATCGATTTTTAAATTCCGACACGTTATTTACGGGGTTGCTCGGTCTCGGAATCGTAGGGCTTGATAAGTAAAGTGATGCCTTGGTCATTCCTCGGTGTGTAATCAGCCGTGGCACTGCTCCAGTCGGTCGCGTCTCGTGGAAATTGAATTTCTTGCCGCGCGGTTCGACGTCGATGCCGACTACGCCCGTAATGACAGGCCGTTCTCTAAATTGTAACGCTCGCACTTTCCACCTCGAGCCGATAGATCTCGAGCCGCCATTCACAACTCTGAAAGCGCGCAATCCATGATCGGACTGCGCGCGAATAACTTTTTCTTGTCCAATCTTCCAAACTGGTAGGAAGAAAACTTTACAGAGAACGCATGAAATATTAGACACGTGTCTTCTTCGAATTATAGCGATTCAAGGGATGAAACCACCCCTTTAAGTTCAACCTCTTAATTATAAGATTAAATGAAGTTCAACTTCTTAATGTAATATACAATAAATCGTTGCGGACAGAGAAAAATTTGTATAACAAAAATTATGTCGGTCCTAACATATTGGAAGAAAATATTGGTACTACGAGAAACCAAAAAGTTTATCAAAGATATTAGCATTTTTATCAAAGTTATTTGAACAAATAGTTCCAAAAAGTTACAAGCGATGAAGAATTTAATTAAAATATGCACTGCCACGATTCACTCGTTTTTCTTATTCACTTATTTGCACGAAATAATTTTTTTTTTGTACATCTTTACGTTTCTATCACCAACATCGAGATTAAAATTAGAAAAATATATTCAACTCGGTTTTTCGTACAGAAAAATTATTGAATTTTCGAACCATCTTCGTGCAGAGACTATTCAGAAATACTTGTATTGTTTTTGTTTCCTGGGTGTGAAAGGAACAAATTTTTACGATCATGCCTGCATAATTAAAGAATACCAATGAGACATCGATCATGTCTTCTTATGGCGTCGGTGATCGTCGCATAAATCAGAATATAATTTAGTCTGTTTTTTCGCTTGTCTATGGTTCAGGGATTCCTGAACCGAATCGAAATTATCTTTTCCGTTTCCTCGGAATTACGAATGCAAATGAGAGTGAAATTTATCGGCTCCCGTGGGAATGGAATCCTTTCGGATCCCTCGGGAAGGGGTTCAAGCATATTAATATGCAGTGTGCATCGCGCTGACACAAATTGAGCTCCGCGAGGCAGGATTTTCGAAGACCTCTTTCTAAAAAAAATTTGTTTACGAAGACCTGCCGAAACTCTGAACAAAGAATAAGCATTTATTCATATTCCCATATTCGTGAGTTATTTTGTGAAATTATTATGTGACAATAATGTGAATTCTGTGATGAATTATGTGATAAAAATAAATTAAGGAACCCATAAGTTAACTTATCGCATTAATTTGTGTACGTGTTAATAGTCTAAAGATTCACCTCTCAATATTCATATTCCCATAGTCGTGAGTTATTTTGTGAAATTATTATGTGACAATAATGTGAATTATATGATAAATTATGTGATAAAAATGAAATAAGGACCCCATAAGATAACTTATCGCACTAATTTGTGTACGTGATGTAAAGATTCACCTCTCAATATTCATATTCCCATAATCGTGAGTTATTTTGTGAAATTGTTATGCGATAATAATGTGAATTATATGATGAATTATGTGATAAAAATATATTAAGGAACCCATAAGTTAACTTATCGCACTAATTTGTGTACGTGATAATAGCGTAAAGATTTACCTCTCAATATTCATATTCCCATAGTCGTGAGTTATTTTGTAAAATTGTTATGCGATAATAATGTGAATTATGTGATGAATTATGTGATAAAAATAAATTAAGGATCCCATAAGTTAACTTATCGCACTAATTTGTGTACGTGATAATAGTTAAAGATTCACCTCTCAATATTCATATTCCCATAATCGTGAGTTATTTTGTGAAATTATTATGTGACAATAATGTGAATTATGTGATCAATTATGTGATAAAAATAAAATAAGGAACCCATAAGTTAACTTATCGCACTAATTTGTGTACGTGATAATAGCGTAAAGATTTACCTTTCAATATTCATATTCCCATAGTCGTGAGTTATTTTGTGAAATTATTATGCGACAATAATGTGAATTATATGATAAATTATGTGATAAAAATAAAATAAGGAACCCATAAATTAACTTATCGCACTAATTTGTGTACGTGATAATAGTGTAAAGATTTACCTCTCAATTGTAAATTCTGACAGAAAAGTAACGCAAAACTTGTTCGCAGAGCGATATCGAATCGCTCAACTGTATTAACTACTCGCGTCATGATTCGGTGATTTCAAGAGGAGGATGTAGACAATTGTTGAGCTAATTGTAACAATAAGCGATTACCCGCAATCATCCTCATTACTGGTTGTATCTGTAATAATGAAGCGTTCTGTATAATTCATAAGTAGACTGCGAATCTTTATGCAAAATAAAAAATGTTCGCATTGATTGCGCGACACAGGAGCCAAATAAACATTGTATTCTTCTTTTAATTGCCCTACTAAGCTGAAACTAATACATGGACGTCCTTAAATATTTTCAACACAACCACTGTTTTAAATTGTACGTGCCCATTTTTGTCATAAATGCATAAAATCCGCTGTCTATTCGTGAGACAGAAGTTACCATCGATCCTCGAAGTCGAGAATGTAGATAAATCTGTATTGGGGTTTACGACCTTCGATGCAATTAAAGTCGCTAAGTATAATCCTGACGAAAGATGATGTAACATTCCTTCCAGCACCAAATGAATCGTTTTGTATCGCCACTTTTATCGGATTCGTTGAAACCGGTGAGAGATAAAACACCGTCGCGTGTCAGTTTATTATTCACGTAACTGTCTAGGAACATACGAATCTTCTTTTTATTCAACGAATGTCTTCTCTTCGTACCGTACTTTCTGGCACATGTACCTCCAAACGAGGACAAATATTTTTTTAGTAATGCAGCATGACCGTCTCGGTCAACGTTGGTGTCCACAGGTTTCCTTAAACAGAAATCGCTGAAGTTTTACGACGAACAGAGGCTGTTCTATAAAAAAGAGGAGATGATCATAAATTAAAATTAAAATTAAAGTTCAGAAAGTGACGCAACAAATAGATCATTTCTTGAATCGTTAAAAATTCCAATAGGATAATTCCCTGATTCGCGATTGAGTGTGTCGTCGCAAAATAAAAAATAATAAATCGTTGTATCGTTATACGAATGTACGTACTACGTTAATTGCGCTACACAATAATTCTTACGAACAGTTACAATTAGATCAATAACAGCAACACCTACTCGAATCTCGAAAATAGACAACAGAAAGCAAAGATAATAAATTAGTGTCGGGAAAGTGATCACGAGACTAAATCATTAGAAAACAGAATATAAAGGTTCAGTCAACCAGCTGTTCTTCTCCCTAAACAATCCATCAGCCCATTGTTCAAATTCTTCATTGTATCCACCCCATTGAGTAGAGAAACAATAGGAGTGGAACCAATCAAGCCAACCCCCAACCGATGAACACTTCATATACTGTATCTAGGACCTGTGAAAAGAGGATTCGGTGAGGGATTCCAGAAATTAAGGACTGGGAGAGAAAATTTCAATTTTACATGTCGGGTATGAGGGAAGTAGACTGCTAGCTCTATGTAATTCCTTTAGGTAGTCTAATAATTTAATTTATAATAATAGTATATTGATTATGTACAATAAAACGTTCATACTTCCTTTTTTTTTTCTTTTTTAATGCCCGGGACGGTAAATGGACCGCCCCTCTACCAAGTAGTTGATGCCCGAGCTTATGAAGGACTAAGGGCTACAACGCCTGTACTTGTCTTTCAATGATACGTTCATACTACCACTGCGGCTGGGCTGCTAGCTCCACCTTCTCTGGGGAACCTCATCTAGTTGATGCTGATTGATCTAGTAGATCTAGTAGAGCTAGTGAAGCTTGATACCCTCACCCATGTTTAGTTTCTAGGTTCCCAACAAACGAGTTTATCTACCAGTTTCGCGCAGTTATCAGTTCAGCTAGTAGAATTAGTAGAGCTAGTGGGGTTATTAGACCTAGTATTGAAGTTAGCAGCTTCAGGAGAAGTCGCATGTTGAGTTTGTATGTTCCCGACAACTTGCGATCTCCACGCTATAGAAAATATTTTAGCTACCAGTTTCGCGCAGTTATTAGATAAGCTAGTAGAGTTAGTAGAGCTAGTGGGGTTATTAGACCTGGTAGCGAGGCTAGCAGCTCCAGGAGAGGTCTCATGTTGAGTTTGTATGTTCC
>CM052193.1:6042546-6193170 GCA_028455805.1 Lasioglossum figueresi
AACTAAACCGTAAATCAAGGACCATTAAAATGCTAAAAGGATTCGATCGGCGAGTAACACGCTCCGGCGTTACAAGAACTAATTGAATCGGAAACGCGATAGATCAGTTTCGAAATATCCGGTGATAGGGGTAGTTCGTAAAATGGGATCAGTGTTAGTCACCTGACTCCATTTCCGCAATCTTCATCCACGTGCAAGACCTCTCTTCGACACTGACAAGCATTCTCCCAAAGTCCTTCGCGAAATGGAACTAAACTGTAAGTCAAGGGCCATTGAAAAGCTAAAAGGATTCGATCGGCGAGTTAAAACGCTGCGGCGTTACAAGGACTAATTGAATCGGAAACGCGATAGCTCAGTTTCGAGATATCCGGTGATAGGGGTAGTTCGTAAAATGGGATCAGTGTTAGTCACCTGACTCCATTTCCGCAATCTTCATCCACGTGCAAGACCTCTCTTCGACACCGACATGCATTCTTCCAAAGTCCTTCACGAAATGGAACTAAACCGTAAATCAAGGACCATTAAAATGCTAAAAGGATTCTATCGGCGAGTTAAAACGCTCCAGCGTTACAAGAACTAATTGAATCGGAAACGCTGTAGCTCAGTTTCGAAATATCCGGTGATAGGGGTAGTTTGAAAAATTGGATCAGTGTTACTCACTTGACTCCATGGCCGCAATCTTCATCCATATCTGCAGTCTTCATCCATGTGCAAGACCTCTCTTCGACACTGACAAGCATTCTTCCAAAGTCCTTCGCGAAATGGAACTAAACTGTAAGTCAAGGGCCATTAAAATGCCTAAAGGATTCGATCGGTGAGTTAAAACGCTCCGGTGTTACAAGGACTAATTGAATCGGAACCGCGATAGCTGAGATTCGAGATATCCGGTGATAGGTGTAGTCCGGAAAATGGGATCAGTGTTACTCACCTGACTCCATGTCCGCAATCTTCATCCATGTCCGCAATCTTCATCCTTGTCTGCAATCTTCATCCATGTGCAAGACCTCTCTTCGACACTGACATGCATTCTTTCAAAGTCCTTCGCGAAATGGAACTAAACTGTAAGTCAAGGGCCATTAGAATGCTAAAAGGATTCGATCGGTGAGTTAAAACGCTCCGGTGTTACAAGGACTAATTGAATCGGAACCGCGATAGCTGAGATTCGAGATATCCGGTGATAGGTGTAGTCCGGAAAATGGGATCAGTGTTACTCACCTGACTCCATGTCCGCAATCTTCATCCTTGTCTGCAATCTTCATCCATGTGCAAGACCTCTCTTCGACACTGACAGGCATTCTTTCAAAGTGGTTCGCGAAATGGAACTAAACCGTAAATCAAGGACCATTGAAATGCTAAAAGGATTCGATCGGTGAGTTAAAACGCTTCGGTGTTACAAGGACTAATTGCATCAGAAACGCGGTAGCTAATTTTCGAGATATCCGCTGATAGGGGTAGTTCGAAAAATGGGATCTGTGTTACTCACCTGACTGCATGTCCGCAATCTTCATCTATGTCTGCAATCTTCATCCATGTGCAAGGCCTCTCTTCGACACTGACAGGCATTCTTTCAAAGTGGTTCGCGAAATGGAACTAAACCGTAAATCAAGGACCATTAAAATGCTAAAAGGATCCTATCGGCGAGTTAAAACGCTGCGGCGTTACAAGGACTAATAGAATCGGAAACGCGATAGATCAGTTTCGAGATATCCGCTGATACGGGTAGTTCGAAAAAATGGGATCAGCGTTACTCATCTGACTCCATGTCCGCAATCTTCATCCATGTCCAAGACTTCGCTTCGACGCTGACAGACATTCTTTCAAAGTCCTTCGCGAAATGGAAGCAGAACTCAAATTCGATCAGGACCTAGTTAGTGAGTGATAGGATAAGGTACCTAACGCGATCGTCAGTGTACAGGGTTCGCGCACTCCTAGATGAATACCAGTTGCTATCAGTTTCACTGAACTTCCATTCATCAGTCTACGCTCGACACTTTTATTTCCCGGTCAGCCCATTAATCGATACCTACGTTAAATACTGATTGATACATGAATAGAGACACATGCAGACGTAGTACCGGATTATTGCGAAGGGGCGCAATAGCGGTACTAGCACGTGCATTCGCGATACACTACCGGCCAAAAGTTTGGGAACATGTTTCACTACCACCGTGTTGTACACGGTGAATCGAACCGAATAGCTGCTTCCCCCTTTTCGAGCATATTTGAACACTGCGATCGCTGTATTCAAATTGAAATGTTTTTACGTTTTGTGCATCGAGGAACTTTTCAAATGAACCATGCGTTGGTTGACAGATTTTGTTGAACATCGCACGAAAAAATGAAGAAGTCTATTCATTTATACTCATTATATTCGGAAAAATAATATTTCACTTAATCTAGCGAGTAATTGGTTTTAAAAATCGTTAATTATCACTGCAGAATAAGTTTCCACAAACGAACTTCTTTCGTATAAGAATTAATATTCTGTATTGTATCACAAAAATCAAAGTTTGAAGAAGAATCTGATAGCTCTATCTTATTCGTTTGAAGGGATGAATTTTAGTGAGGGGTTTAATCAACCCGATGACTTTTGATCCGACAGGGAGACAATACTTTTGGCCGGCAGTGTATGTCCGCGATTCGTTTAGCGAGTTCGCAGACACGATAAGAAGCTTTTGTCTGGTCCACGCGGAAGAGATGCACCGCGTCCGGGTAGCTGCGTATGACATTTATCGACACCTACATTCGATGAATTATTGCGCGCGAGCTGTTCGCCACGGACAGCCGTCGGAGGATATAGAGGGGATGGGCTCTGAGACTGACAGCTAAATCGTTCACGGGTAAATGACTCTCCGCGGACCTCGGCGTAAATAATTGTCGCGTTCGCAAAAACCGTAGACGCGTTCGCAGAGCCCCCAGCGATGCCTGCATTGCAGGTAGTTGCCACCTTCGGCGCCATTAAAACTATTTGAACAGGACTATCATTTTGTACAATAAAAGGTCCTCGGGGCCAACAAAACTCGCGTTCAGCTTCCAGAAGCAATTTTACCGAGGAAAAACCATAGTTGTAATTAGATTGCAGTTGTGTATACTGTTCTGACATCTTTCATTGCCTTTTTATGAAATCCTGTCCGTCATAGTAGCTGCCCACCCAACTCTTCAAGCTCCTGGCGCATATATATATATAGCTACGTTTATTAAACTTATTAAAATAATTAACTTTTGTATGGTCAACCGTGTACTCTGATACCAGAGTATTCCTACATTTTCTCTATGGTTACGCGTTCCAATGAAATTGTCTAATCTTTGTACTCTGTTGTAACAAACCACGTATTCGATATTTAAAATGATGTATAGCAGTCTACTTATTCAATATACAGCTTCGAGCTTGTTTGTACATTTCAATTAACCACTCAAGCAGTCTGGTGCTGAATGCAGAGGTCCTCGAGTGCCACAGAGCAGTGTCAGTAATCTTATAAGGTCTTCATAAAAGATTTAATAGACTTTGGTTAGTGGCTCGCTGGAACTTCTATATACAAGTTAGGTCTCAATCTATCCTGCAAACGCATAGACTATTAGCGAAGCCTGTCAATTGATTTGACTTAGTCGCTCTTAGAGACGTTTAGCTTGGGTGCCAGAGGTTCTTCAGGCCTAACTTAATGATCTCATGAAGGTTTGAAGTATCGATTCACTTGAATTAGGGTCTGGGGAACCTCTGATTAAGTCTCAGTCCTCCAGGGATCCTTGAAACAGTCCAACCTTAACGATCTCACGACTCCCTCTAAGGTTTGATCCAAATCTTCAATACCTGGACCTGCGGATCTAGGAATTGTTGTTTATTCGATCCCGCCGTGGGATAGCATTTTTCCCAGGAAGAAGTTCGTGGGCCCAACGATCCTGAAGTTTGCATTGTTTTTCCAGCTGGGGGGCCAGAGGTACGTGATGAGGGAAGGACGGCCGTATTGTCTGCGATGCTTCGACGCCTCGTTCGCCGAGTACTGCGACAGCTGCGGCGAACCGATCGGCGTCGATCAGGGGCAAATGTCGCACGAGGGTCAGCACTGGCACGCGACCGAGGCCTGCTTCTGCTGCGCCACTTGCCGTACCTCCCTCCTCGGACGACCGTTCCTGCCTCGAAGAGGTGCCATTTATTGCAGCATAGCGTGCAGCAAGGGAGAACCGCCGACGACACCGAGCGACTCGTCCGCTGGCGCGCCACCGCCACCATCTTTCCTCAGGTACACACGCTGAAACCTGTATCGTGGACATTCTTCGGTCCCCTTTGCCACGATGTCCCTGAATAATGTCTTCCTACCTCGCAGATGACCGTAATGTCACGATTCGCCGCATATCTGATTCTATTATCATGATCGTAGCATTACGAGTTAGCACGTAGATTATGAATTCTACTAATTCAGCTTGTTCAGAAATAGTTCTCCCATCTGGTCACAGATACAACGCGATCAAGATCTGATAATACAAAAGAGAGTTAATCGAATTAGCTAGATCTTCTTAGTCCCGAAGATATCCCTAAACGATGTACACGCACCTCGAGCATCCTTGTAACATTGCTCGCCGCGTTATGAATTATCGCAAGGATCAAGGAATCCTTCAAACTGTCAGGCGAATAGTGTCCCCAGGTTTTCCGCAGAACTAACATGGCAAAGATTCGTTCCATCATGTTCTCTACACGATACTGTTATTAAACCAGATCTCGACTTTCGTGTACATGTAGGTACTTACTTCGAAGAGTGTCTACTATGTCATGAATTATTACGAATGCGTCGTGTTGGTTAATTAGTTACCGGTTCGGCTGCAGATATCATAACGAAGAACTGGTTTGGTAATATTAACGTCCGATGAGCCTCAAACGAAAACGCTTTACGACCTAGGTCGACTGAAGTCTTCGAGATTCAAAGTTTCGAACACCGTCGTCTAGATAGCAAACTAGTTTAGGAAGCTGAAACGTCACGCAGTGGAGGACGAGGTGTTAACTGTCCGCAGTCGCGACACCCTTTGTTTGCTCAGGTGGTGGAGACAAATCCGACGATATGGCTCTGCAGGATTAGCACCTTATTGTTTCGCTACATCTAACTGTACTTGGTTGAACAACCTAACTGAATCATCGTAGGTTAGAGAATTGGACGAAACGATCCTGCAATGTCGTCCTAGAGTTGAGGGGGTGGACTTCCGTTTTCAGGATTGCGAGGGGTGCTGGATGCGCCTTCTCATTTCTCGATAATGCAAAGATAAAAGATCAATCCAGGTCTTAATCGCCCTCAAAAGTCCTATTCTTACGTTTACGAGGCGTAATTTGCATTATTATTCGGAAGCATAAAGCTGCGACAGCTACATGCTGTCGAGTAATGCAAATTACGCCTCGTAAACAAAAAAATAGGACTTTTGAAGACGATTGCGACCTAGATTGTTCTTTTATCTAGTGTTTTTGATTACTGAAAACCCCCATCTTTGCATTATTGAGAAACGAGAAGGCGCATCCCGCACCCTTGCAATCCTAGAAACAAGTCTACCGCCTTAAGCATCAGAAAACACCGATGGCAACTGTTCGGCGTCTATTGACATCCTTTTTAGAAGGATGTCGACCTCTTCGGTTTACTGCGACCCCACGATGTAGTCGTAGAGTGAAGCATCAGGGAACATCAACCCTTATGAGAGTACATATTTGTCTTCGGCCCCGACAGTTCTGATTGTCGTTGCCTTCGCGACTCCCTTATCGACCTAACGGATTATCATTCGACTTTCCAGAACTGGTCGAAGACCGCCACCAACCAGCGAGGGTTCGTCGAGTCCACCGCCGCCTCCACCCCCACCCCCGCCACCGGGATCAAGGCACACCCTTGGATCACCGCGCAATTCACCCCGAATGACCAGGAAGCATCATCAAACGTCCGCTTCCCTGGCGACGACACCGACGCAAAGCACGGTCAGCCCAGAATTCACGGTCGACGGGTTCCCTTCGAGCGGCTCAAGGACAGGTGGCCTTGACCGGGTACTGCTCGAGAGGAATCTCGAGAGACTGCTCCAGGAGCGTAGTTCTCATCCGGAGGAAAATCGCAGCGAATTGGGAAGGTAAATTGATTTGTCCTGGGGCGAATCGAGTCCCTTTTTCTTTCGGCCGAGGCTATTACTTGCCCGAAACTACAGGCTGATCGAAAAGAGGTCCTTCGATCTACCGACGCCGAAAATGTCCTCCAACCCCCTGCACGGCGGGTAACTTTTACGCTTACGCGGTTGCCGTAACTAAATTAATTCAAATCTTTACACAATGAACTTATTCTATAATTATCAATACACTTCTTTGAGATCAACATTAATCTTTTTTTCTTGAATTTCAACTGACGAATGATGGCCACGTCAAATAGTAGTCATTTCGAGTATCGAATATGATTGTTATTCGCTGTTTTAAGTCGAAATAAAATTCTATTTTCCTGCTATAAATAGACTGTAGACTTTTAATAGACTGTGAATCCTTTATTTCATGATTTTAATCAGCTGAGGCTGAGACATTCATGTTCGCAACTTGAAATTCCACTTCCTCTAAGTTTTATCATAATTACATGAAATCCGTAGTCCACCGATACGCAAAATAATTTGTAGTTCTAATAGCGTGGGTGCACGCGTCCCATGCGGGGCTTGAACGTAATCTAAAATTGATCGAATCGTATCAACTGTTTAACTGATAAATGTGTTCCAGGCTAATGCAAGCAAGGGATCGAGAACCGCTAAGATGCGTGCAGAATTGCGCTCCGTCGCACGCGTCGAGCATGCCGGAGCTGCCGCCGCCTCCTCGACCATCCTCGGGGGCGTCGGCGTCGGCGTCGGCGTCGTCTACATCGACCGGCGCTGTGGCCGGCATCGCGGTGTCGGCGACTACTTTGGCCCAGGAATCGGCGACGTCGCCGACGAATCTGGTCGTCAACCAAACGGACCCCCCGACGCCGACGTCGCGACGCGTGCGGTTCCAGGGAGATCTCGACGTGAACGATCACGCTGTGTCGTCCTCCCGCGTCACCCTTTCGCCCTCCAACGAGAGGAATTCCTCCTCCTCGCCGTCGCCGTCCCCGGCGTCCTTGTCCAGGTCGAATGTCTCGCGATCGAGAAGCTTACAGCCGGAGGAAGTCGCCGGCTCGTCGTCCTGGGGTGCGTAAACTTCGCTGTTTTGCATACGATAAGACGCCCACGTCCCGATCCCACGGTTATGCGAATATCGGGGCGCCATCCGTATGGATATTGGACTCGCGGGCGCGTTTTATTCCGGTTTAACAGCTCGCCGTAAAGTAGACGAATCATAGCGCTCGCGAGAATCTTTGTGACGGGAGAGAATTTTGATATGTCTTCTTAGAAAACATCGAGGAAACTTTTATAGCCGACAAATTTTAATTATGCCGCTGTAAGGAGTTTTTCGGATCGCGAAATCCATTTCGAGTATATTCCAATTCTCATCAAATAATCCATAGAAATATCTAAATAGATTTGGCTGTAAGAAACACCTCAAAATTTTTGAGATGCGAAAATTAAAGATAATATCAATTGATTAGTGTAAAAGCAAATGTGCAGAATAAATATTGCGATGCGAAGAAGCAAATACAATAGCACCAAAAACATTAACTCTAGTAAAACATTAAATCTGCCTTCGAAAAACATTAAATTTGTCATTAAATATGTCGTACAAGAATATAGCATGTAGATATTCAAGTGTAGCAAGAAAGAATATTGTTTTAGCTATAATTCTGATTTTACTGTGATCGCAGGTATGGCAGGGGGATCGAGATCGAGGATCGAAGGCGAGGACGAAGACGTGGAGAGCTGCTGTTCAACTTGCAGCTCTTCCAGCAGCTCGGACGAGGCGCAGGCGTACGCTCTTCCACCTAGAAGAGCTTACGGTGGTGTGAGAATCTCCTACGTGCCGAACGATGCCGTGGCCTGCGCGAGGAAGCGCGGGCCAACTTCGACGACGTCGTCGAACCCAGCACAAAAGGACGCTGAAAAGTGCATCGTGTCTTGATGACGTCTCCGAGAACCTAAGACTACTGTTCTACTGTACGTGCCACTGATGAATGCGCTTTTGCAACGAGGAAAAACGTGTTCTTACACCACTGCCTTTTGCTGCCAATCGACCGTGCTCTTGCCAGCATTCTGCCGAGGATTCTCTGTCTGAGCTTTCCATGAAAAACGACGATTTACACGCCTACAAATTGGGATAATCGAACTCCAATAGGAAATTCACAGTTATTAACCCCTTGCCGTATACCTTTTATTTTACAGTTACAGTGATTAGCACGTCTTTATGCACAAAAATGTCGTAGAAAGTATATTTTTTGTAGGACTACATTTATTTTAATGCTTAAATGTTGAGTACAAACGAATCAAATTTTATTTCATCTAAAATGAAACGCGTAACATTCATATTTGTTAGATTTTGTTAAAAACCTTCATCGCGAGTCTGGCCCGTCAAAGTACAGTAAGGGGTTAATAACTGCGAAATTTTCATAGTCTCCGTTAATTATAAAAGGGTGAAAAACGAGACTAGAATATCTCATTTGTTTCTGATAACATGGAGCAATCAGGTCATTAAGTAATACCTGTCAAGGTCACCTGTAATACTATAACCTTCACATGACCTTGAATGCCATTTAAACATGGACGACCTCCAATGTTTCCCTTTTCGAACCAAATAGTGTTTTTCTTTAGCATTTCTCCCTATTATCGAAAAGAATTGAGATATTCGAAATCGTCGACGAAGAACGTTCAACAGGGCTTTATGACGAGGACAGAGCATTGAATGAGAAGTCGGTTCATAAACAAACGTCACTGGTGCAAGAGCAGTTTTCTGTCGCTGTGCATTGGAGCCAGGAGGCGCGATGTATTAACATTATAATTTATATTATAATTCGAGTCTCGATTGGACGCAGCGAAGAACGGAGAAAACGCGAGGGTGTAGAGAAAGAGAAAGAAAACGCCGAAGTTCCTAACCAATTTTTTCGCTGTGTCCAACGCGCCCGAGATTCGACATCTTCCCGCTCGATGGACTCACACATGGAATACTCATTTCTGTAAATAGTGGATGTACTTCCGAATGGGCCGGCCGTCGGACACCGGACGTCCGCGGCACGGTCACGCTTCTCCTTCTATTTTTTATTACACCCCCGTCGATGTAATTTGATAATGATAATGTTATATTTTAATACCACTGTCATTCCCCATGCGACGCGAGAGTTCACCCCCTTCTACCTTCTCTCCACATCTGGCACGGGCTCGGATTGCTCCGTGGGGCACTGGCTCCGTAGAACTCGGGAGCAACGAGGCCACGCCCCCCCCTAACGTAACTCCTCCTTCGCTGACGTCGTTCGTCCCGGGACAACGCCCCTGGGAGCAATCTGGAAGCTTGTTACTCCCGTGCCTGCGCTGTACGCTGACAGAACAAGATATTCGAACGTCAACGACTTTTGTTATCAATGGACAGAGTTTTTAACCCTTAAGCGGACTATTGGGCTGTATTGGAATTCATTACTACGACGCTGCAAAGCAAAATTGAACATTCATAATTTACCGCGCAACGAAACAAGTTGTTGAAGCAAATAAAAATAAATTAATTAATGAATATCTTCGATTGGCTTTTCTCGGAATGATAATTTTCAAGTTTGCTTGAACAGTTGCAGTTGCTGTGGTTGTAACATTTATCAAGTTCACTCTGAAGGCTCGTTTAAGGGTTAACGTAGCGTCTCACAGGCATTAGCAACCACTCGATAAAGACTGAACTGAGGTGTCGGTATTTTGTTCTCGCATCGTATGTCTTCGCCCGAATATTCGGGAACCTGAAGAACTCCGCGCCGCGACGTTTCCGCCGCGGCACCGCAGTGTCGCGTTACGCTTGTAAGTACAAACGACAGTTTTTCAACGATGTAGACAATCTGAGGAAGTATTCGGGAAATAAATCGAGATGATGTCGATCGATATTGTGTGTGTGTTTCAATCGAATCGTTCTCCCATGCATGGCTCTTTTTGGTTCGAACCATTTAGCTCGTAAGTAGTTCGTGCGTTCTATCGTGTATTTTTGTACAGACTTTATTCGCAGATTTAATGTGCAATAATAAATTGTTTGATAGTATTCCTCTGACGAATCGTTTATTTGAAAGGCACAATCGAGGATTCACAGGAAATCCTGCATTGACGGTAAACGTAGATGATTAAAACACGTCAAAACTGAAATCTCAATCAAGTTTTATTTTTAACGAAGATATTTATTTTTAATAAAGAATCTATTTTTTTGTATGTTTTTATTAAAAGATTTCTTGAACGACGCCAGTCAATTTTTAATTCTCCTCATGCTACCCTGGTCGGAAAGAATGAGAACCGGTTTCCGGCAATTAAACAAGACAATTGGTACATAATTAAAAGAACGTCTGCAGTCTGGTCGTTAAAACGGTGCCGTTCTGCGACGACCATACGGGAACTGCAAGGTAATTTTTAAATTAATCACACTTTCTAGAATCGTTACGGCAATGATTTTTTCAAAAACTGTTCATTCATCGCGAGAGGTGCGTTGAATTGAATTAAATCATACCACTGCTCTCCATAATTTTAATGGCGCGACGTAAATCTCGAAAGAACGAATAAAGAACATGTCAAGGTTAATTAAGGCTTTTTCAGCTGTAATTGTATTTTTTTACCGTAACCAGGAATTATTATAATAGCGCAAGGCGGAGCTCTTAGCACTAAAAAGTGGAAAGGAAATTAATAAACCAGAAATTAAATTTATGTAGAAGTCATAAAATAAAAATCTTGCCGAAAGCTGTTGTATAAAATCATAAAGGTGATAAAAATTTGGAATCCTTTATCAAAATTGTTACGTTCTACAAAATGATTTCTACAGCTTCTAAATAACTACTGAACCACTGACATCTATATTCTATTGCCGATTTCTCAATAATATGTTTTTCTAGCGATACTTTCTGCATAAATACAACTTTAACTAAATTCTTGGGGAGAACTTTCAGGCGTAAAGTGTGCTGAAAAATTTCGAAGCCAATTTTCTATCATCGAGCAGCTAATTATGTAGTCAATATCATCGAATTTCGCTCAAGAGTCAACTTTCTACTATGTTCAATTCGAAACGGTACCTCCTTCTGCGAAGGAATCATATAACAAGCATTCCGTGGCAATAAAAACCGCGAGCGGAATTTTCACGGTAGGAAACTGACCACGAGAAAGCATTTCCCGTCTCGTGAAATACAACGAAGACGTGTTATGAGTGGCAGTAGGCGAATGCACAGGTTCCGCCAGGAAAACGTTGTTATCTCTTCCGATATCATTAACGGGACCAATTTTATTATACCATCAAGACGTCCGTCCATCATTTTGTCCGTCAACTATCTTACAGAAGTTCATTCACTATGTCGAACCTTGTTATGAAACTTCAAAGACGTTCTTTCCAAAACAAAGGCTTACAAATCGACTGCCATGAAGCGAGAGTGAAATTTATTTACCTACCGGAAGTATTAATAGGAGTTTCAATAATTCTGTTGTACCAAAAGAAAGCATAGAAAGTTTCTTTTACATTGCAATCTAAAATGAAACTATTAAATGACGTTATTGAAGATAACTTGTTAATTCACAACGAAAATTGCTATTGCTATTCAAGGTTTCATTAAAAAGTGTTTAGCCGTGTACCACAGATTTTTCAAAATTGTGAAATAATCACCGATCGTTAATGAGTTAATATAATTCTAAATAATTGTGCAGTACCAAAAGAAAGCATAGAAATTTTCTTTTACATCACAATCTTAAATGAAACTATTAGATGACGTTATTGAAAATAACTTGTTAGTTCACAATGAAAATTGCTGTTGCTATTGAAAGTTCCATTAAAAAGTGTTTAGCCATGTACGTAGATTTTTCAAAATTATGCAATAATCACCGGTCGGTAATATGTTAATAGAATTTTAAATAATAGTGCTGTACCAAAAGAAAGCATAGAAATTTTCTTTTACATCGCAATCTTAAATGAAACTATTAGATCACGCTATTGAAAATAACTTGTTAGTTCACAATGAAAATTGCTGTTGCTATTGAAAGTTCCATTAAAAAGTGTTTAGCCATGTACGTAGATTTTTCAAAATTATGCAATAATCACCGATCGGTAATATGTTAATAGAATTTTAAATAATTGTGCTGTACCAAAAGAAAACAGAAATTTTCTTTTACATCGCAATCTTAAATGAAACTATTAGATGACGGTATTGTGGATGACTTGTTAGTTCTCAATGAAAATTGCTGCTGCTATTGAAAGTTCCATTAAAAAGTGTTTAGCCATGTACGTAGATTTTTCAAAATTATGCAGTAATCACCGGTCGGTAATATGTTAATAGAATTTTAAATAATTGTGCTGTACCAAAAGAAAGCATAGAAATTTTCTTTTACATCGCAATCTTAAATGAAACTATTAGATCACGTTATTGAAGATGACTTGTTAATTCACAATGAAAATTGCTGTTGCTATTGAAAGTTCCATTAAAAAGTGTTTAGCCATGTACCACAGATTTTTCAAAATTATGAAATAATCATCGGTCGGTAATGTGTGAAAAATTTAAAGTTAAATGTTAATTACTATACAACTATGATGTGAATAATAATATAAGAACAGAGGCTTCTCGACTTGAAAAACTAAGCAAGGAGAAAATAGTAAAACATTTTATTTGAGATCACGTTCAACGTGCTAATCATGTATACGCAATCGGTAGATACGGAGTGCCATGCACAGACACGTTAACCGATTTCTTTTCAACAGCAAGCAATCTTTACGAATTCATTCTCCTCAAAAAATACCTCCAATAAACGGCTTAAAAATCATTCTGACTTTCCTATTTAAAAATTTTAATTATTTAGTTAACATACAGTGATTTTGAACTTTTTGTAAAAATCTAGTTGAAGCACTGTAATCTTGGATAACATCACTGTTCTCTCATTAAAAGATTTATTTTATTCTGTATACATTGATACACGTGTATGTAATGGGAAATTGTGAAGTTAACGAGTCTGGTGTTAAAAAATCTCCAGGAAATAATGCAATACAAAAATCTGTGGCCATTTACATAAAAATTGAGAGAGACATACACTTTCTCTTTTATTAATTAATACATACGTCTAATATCTTCGTTTTAAAAGAATGTCCAAAGGATGTCATAACCAGAAAAGAATGTAATAAAAATGGCTGAAGCATTGTTCCTTAGAAATTGAACAGGAACATGCATTCTGGAATATCTTTGTTTTAAAAAATGTCCAAAAAGTGCATTATTCGTTACCATAAGCGGAAAAGAATGTAATAAAACGGCTGTAGCCTTGTTCCTTAGAAATTGAACAGAAACATGCATTCTCGAATATCTTTGTTCTAAAAAATGTCCAAAAAGTGCATTATTCGTTACCATAAGCGGAAAAGAATGTAATAAAAATGGCTGGAGCCTTTTCCTTAGAGATTGAAACAGAAACACACAAGCTCCATACAACATCACACAAGCTCATACGTATAATATCTTCGTTTTAAAAAAATGCCCAATGAATGCTGTTACCATAACCAGAAAAGAATGTAATAAAAATGGCTGAAGCCTTAGAAATTGAAACAGAAACACATTCTCGGAATGATTTCGGTAAAAGCAATTAATAAATGCGTATAATATCTTCCTTTTTAAAAGAATGTCCACAGGATGGTGGACAATAAAAAAATTGTAAAAATGATTGAGGCTTTCTCCTTAGAAGTTAGAAGAAAAACATACTTTTTCTGGGGACGATTTCGATCAAATTAATAAACGCATACGTATGTTTACCTTGTCTAAAATAATTGCCACCACTTTTCGGTCGAAGAGGGAGCAAAAAAGTTAGCAGACGTTTCGCGCGGCCGAGTCTATCGTTGGAAAAAAAATGAAAACGCACGGGCGAGTGGCGAAAAGAGCGAAAGTGGTTTCTCCCGGGGGCCAGACATTTGTTACGCTACTATCTCCCGCGGTCGTCTTTTAGCCTCGTAAAGTCTCTCTCTCTCTCTCTCTCTCTCTCTCTTTCTTTCTCTCTCTCAGGATTTGCTTTCTCCAAAGAGCTCGCGCGCGCGCGTGTTTCACGGAGATCTTGTCTATGACGGATCGTCGGAGGAATCGGAGGAACGAGCCACGCCGTCCATTAGAGAACCACCAGAGACCACTTTTCCAATCGAGGATCCTCCGACCGCGTTACGAAAGATCGGCATTAGCATATAGGCACGCAACGCCCACTCACGTATCGTACATTTTCTGTATTGACTAATCGCCGAACGTGCCAGAAGCTATTCAAAGGATGCGAGCCCGAGCGAAGACCGAGAATGACGCGATTATGTCACGTTAACCCCGGTGTACCGCGGACAGGTACCCCGGCGTTACATAAGCATAAATTCTCATGGTTGGATAGAGAGACTTCTTATTGTGACCTGATTAAAACGATACTCTCGCCGGCGGCCACCATTAGCTCTGTTTTTCTTTTTTTTTTTATAGCAATCTGGAGGAACAGTAGTGTCTTTATCTCGTGTTTTTTTTAATTATTATTATTAAACCGTTCAATGTTTGTGCAAATGTCAATGTAGATTATCAGCAGAAACTAGAATCGAGCGTAATTCAACTATTGACGTACTTGACAACTATTAACATTCGAATGAAAGAAAAACGTCGTTCAAGTTTCTCGAATTTTGTGCTAAATTATCGCTAAAAAATTTTAACTAAAATTTCGTCAAGAACCTAATACATCGAAGGAACTGCTGACAATTAAAATCAATTTCCAAATTTAACTTTTGGAAGTTGATTTTAATTGTCAGCTGTTCAAAGAAAAGTTGCTTCGATGTATTAGGTTCTTGACGAAATTATAGTTAAAATATTTTAGCGAGAATTTCATTACATTGGCATTGCAATAATTTAGTTGTACAGTAGAATTAGGATAGATCTAATAAGGTAAAATGTAATATATATTATAAACGTAAAGTACATGACAGAGTGCAATGGAATTAGTGACAATCGATTCACTACTGCGAAAGTATTTTAAAACCGAGATGATTTGTGTAAAAAAAATAGCAAATTCTTTCTTAAAATTTCTTTTTGTCTTCAAATGAAAATCAAATTTGTCATAATTACTTCTCGAGTCGGGACAAATAGTAGCGTCGCTCGCGAATGACGCGGCGGTCGACGTTTTAATTAGTACCGTTGAATATCGTTTATTGTTCCTGCGAGGCAAAATTGCATGGCGAATATTAAAGTCGCGTAGTACGCGAACTAGGCCGTGGTTACGCAACTATAACGCGTAAATGCGGCACCGGCTGCTGCCTCGTACCTGTCGTACACGCCTGAAAGAGAACGCACTCTCGCGTGGATGCTCGTTTTCACGGAATCCTCTTGGGACGCGTAACGCAGGCTATTGTAAACCGATGTGGAATCTTCTCGGACCGAAGAACTGTTCACAATTAACGCAGATTTATAATTCTAAACGCGCTCGAAACCTCTGCAATTTTTCTTAACATTAACCGAACCGTACAAAATGTGACGGATGTAAATTGCTTTACAAAAATACAAAATAATTCTTTTACAAAGTTTACAAAAATTGTAAGATCTCTGTAATTCAATAATTGTAAAACAAGAAATGTGAAACCAGTCGCTTGACCGGTCGTGGTACGATTGACACAATTTTCTCAAAGAAAAGTTTAATTTTTGAAAATGGACGGTTTTCGTTACTGAATTAGTTCCTTAACACTACACCTACCCAGCCTTAAAAGTAACTGGTATATGTTCCCTTCTAAAAAATAAGACAAGATTTATTATTTTTCTAATTGTCTAAAATAACAAACCTGGAACCGGTCATTTTGGCCGGTGTTGGTAGGTTTAGTGTTAAACCCCCACCAATTTTTGTAATTATATCTGTTAAGTAGTAATTGTGGTACACATTGATCTCGTTGCATTCCATTGAATAACTGCAAATTTAATTTGATTATCACGAATGATTAAATGATGTTCTGGAGATGATAGATTGAGATATATCTCGTTTGTATGCACTATTGGATCGGGAAGAAAGTAATTTCGGTTTTTTAAGGTGAGATAGAGCTCAATTTTTTTATTCAAGAAATGAACATTAACGAATAACATATTTTCCTTTCTGTTCGATGATCTTTTGCCAAACAGAATAAATAAGAAAATATTTTATTGATAAAAAGTTCATCGCTTGAATAAAGAAATTCAGTTTTATTTCACGTTAAAATACCGAAATTACTTTCTTGCCAACCCAATATTATAATAGATGAATGATGAATTCTGTTTAACCCTCGCGTGACGATTGCTGAGTCTGCGGTGACCCATAACATTCGTGTTCGCCAGAATCGCCAGATTATGACCTGTCTCCCCACTCTACTTTCCCCTTCTACGACGCTATTCCCCCATTCGTCCATCCGATCACGTGACACGTTTCGTCTCTGTCACGGGAATAATCCGATACCGGCAGAGAGAGGGTAATTTTTTCCTCTCATCTGGTGTGGATCTCGACTATTTCTCTCTGACTGTACGGTCGCTGGGTCACGCAAGGATCAATTTAACCCTTTGCACTCGGTTGTTCCCTCTGAGGTGCCACTAAAAATTGCTGTACCATTATTCAAAATATTGTTTGCATTATTAAATATATCGGTATCTAATCGGCTACTAAACATTTAGGTATTATTATTATTATTATTATTATTATTATTATTATTATGTACGGACCGAAATCCATTTATACAAATGTTTACAATACAAAAGGAAAACAAAAATGAAAGTCTTAACTTAAAATTACTTATAGAGGGACATGCCGTAAGCTGTAGGAATACAGGTATTAAATTAACATATAATTGTACGCAATTTTCTCTTGAATGATTGCAACGACCCATTGAAAAAGTCAATATTATGATATAGCGAGGTAGAGTCTGCAATTATACGATTTAAGGGATTCATTAATTCATATGTGGATTTGGACTTAATTGTTTGAGATCCTGCCCTAGATCTCAGAACACGTTCAGGTACGTAGAAATTGATTTGCCTCAGGAGAGAGGGACAATCGATATGACAATTAATTAAATTAAAAATAAAGCTCTGGTCGGATACTCTTCTGCGAGTAGACAATGTTTCCAGGTTATTGTATGATGTATTATACCTATGTCATATCCATAAAATGAAAAGAAATAATATAGAATGGAAATATTCCAGATCGGAAGAAATGTTTAATTTTCCAGTTGAAGTAGTTCCGTGTGCAAAGGGTTAAAAAATTTGTCTTATGAATGAACGAACAGACTATGTTTTGCAACTGTCTCCCCGCAAGGGAAACCAGTAGCAAAATCACTATGATTGCGAAACTAATTTGAGCAGTTTCATTGAGTACCCCGATACGTCGGAATTTTGCCGTTTCGCCCGGGCGATATACTTGCCCCACATTAATTTGTCGGAAAAGGTATAACAACTGCGCGAGCGACTATACAAGTCGCTAGTGGTCAACGGTAACGAATGTCCCCGGAGGGACACGGTGTCCTGGCGACCATAATTTTCACCGTCGCGCACGCAACCGCTTGCTATTTTATATACATTTGGCACCTCGGCTAATGACTAATGACGACACTGTCACGGCAACATATGCCGCGGACGGAATCAAAAATTCATTCCCCTCCACGTTGCCACACTGGGCATTCCTTACAGCCCTCCGCGGCACGCAACCACAACGATTTATGTAACACATCCACGGAATCGCTATCTGACCGAGAAATCTTATTCGAGACATCGCTGTGGATAGATCGATCGCAATCGAACCGTGCGCAAGATTGAAACGATCTCTTGTTAACATCGTGAAGTTCCTTTTGCCGTACGTACAAAAAGATGTAACTCGCAGTCGCGAAAAAACGAATCGCCGCGATCGAATCTAGAACCATCAACAATTAAAATAGTTGGCGGTGATTTAACGTCTTATGGAAACTGTAAGAGCACACTTCTTTGAATTACTGAAATCATTTCACGGTTACAAAACGGTTTCTTGTTGAGATTTCTGATTGAGGGGTCCGCTGCAAGAGGCGGTACTCGTTTCGTAATATAAAGACTTTAGTAAATCATTATTTTTCAGTAGAAATTGTTTAGACGCCACAAGTCAGAATGATTAAAACTGACAAACATCGAGAAGGAAATTTTACAAGCACTTCTTCTAGACACCTTGATGAAGGAACGTGAATGAATTGCCATCTGTAACAAAAACGAGTAGGTGCAATTTTAAGAAATCAAAAATATCGATATATTATTTTGAACGTATTAAAAGTATTAACGATAAAAAATTTTATTTTGCACGAAGATCCGCAGTCCAATCATCCGGAGTCGTAAATTTGTCAAGAACATCTGCTTCGTAATCGTCAAGTATGTCAACGTGACATTTAGCAGACCGAGAATAAAGTGTAGCCGTAACCAGGCTAAAAAGATTACAAGCTGAATAAACGGGTGAAATGCAATTAAGTATGATAATTTTTGGTAGCACTTCAGTGCCATTCGAGGGCAAAGAGTTAAATATAAAACCGCAAGAAGACGCACGATCGAGAACTCGTTTTTTTTCGGAACGGTCGCAGCGGGGAGCCCTCTTAGCACTCGGTATAAAGAAACTCGAGTACCAGGGTATCCGACGCGTTCTTCATGGGGTACAATTACTCACAACGCTTCCGGCATCGCGGTCATTACCAAAGAGTCAAAGGCACGTCGCCGATCGGACGTTCCGTGGGATGCGCGGCTCGCCCTCGAGTAAATTAAACGGTCTTGTTGCTCGTCGCGGCTGTCGATGATTAAAATGAAATTAGATCTCGAGGGACCCCGCGACGGTATTCTATGGGGCCGATTAATATCCAGAGCGAATCACCGCGGCCTGATGTACGAGCATACAGTGCCTCACGAAAGTATTCGAACCCCCTTCAAAAGAGAATAACTCTTTCAAAATTGGACCAAAGGATCTTCTTCTTTTTTTTAGCAAATCGAAGCATTGCTTTACCAAATAACTCGCGGAAAAGATTTCTAGAAAATTGCAAGACACCTATTTTAAAATTACTGGCTGAAAATATGAAGTTTTTAAAAGTGTCATTCTTACCAATTGCAATTTTATCAAAATTATTTTCGCAAGTCATTAGTAAAAACCAACGCTTCTAATTGCTAAAAAAAAGTCCGGCCGTTGGGTCCGATTTCGAGAGAATTATACTGTTTTAAACGGCGTGCGGACACTTTCGTGAGCCACTGTACACACATATCTCATTTTACGCGGCCGGTTTAAATTACGGGGAGGTGGCTGAATGGAATCGCAGTTTCCCGTTAACCGGAGTCTGATTCACGCAAGAGTCATTCTGGAGTCACTCGCCCCTGTGCAGAAAGAGAACGCGTTCCACGGCGGGTACGCTGGGTTACCGGCACGAACCCGGCGGGTACACTGATGCCTCGATAACTAGTCTGTTCGAATCCTATCACCTGCTAGAATCGGATCCAAATCGACTTTTTAGATTACTCTTTCTTAAACAATATATCTCCAAAAATATATTTGTGAATTTCTACGGTTAAAGTCCTACAAGTAACGAAATTAATGATGGTACCATGTCACAGATAAGTGTCGTCCACAACTCGCCGTTTACTCAAAACGTTCGCTCCCCTTGTCACAGATATGTGACGTTCACAGTCCCGCAGTTTCCTCGAGGATAATCAAACTAATTTTACACATTCTGTCGCTTAAAAATTCATAGTTTGCTTCTACTAAATTGTTTTCATATTTATTTCATGAAGGTGGTACCATAGAGGTGCAGTCATTTTGTAAAGAAGAAAATACATATTCCTTAACGCCATTTGCTTTAACCACATTCTTCTAATTCCTATTCTTTAAGTACATTCCTCTAATTCCTGCCTTTAACTACATTCTTTTATAAGAATAAATTGTGGCGCTCTCAAGGTGACCTAGAACCGTAAAAAGATAAATAGAGCACCTCCTTGGCAGGGCCGGATTAAGCTAGCGCGGAGCCCGTAGCAAATGTTACCTGGGTGCCCTAGGTTTTGCATGAAGGACCTTTTTTTGGCAGAAATATCTGTTAATGGTAGCCAGGGCCTTTTCTGCTGCAAGCGCGGGGCCCGTAGCAGTGCTACTTCTGCTACTGGGCTTAATCCGGATCTGCTCCTTGGAGGTTCCTCGGACACTACTGAAATCCAACCTAGTTCTCTCTCAACGTTTCTAGCTCTGTCGCATTGTGAGTCTCTGAAGGATGCGAGAAACGTTACGGATTCGTGGCGCCGCAAGCTCCCGAAGCTGCAACAGTCATCGAGGCAAGACTGTACCTAGTAGTTTCACGGATCCTGGAACATCCGCGACCGGTAAACGCCCAAATGATACCGGGCGGAGCGTGCAACGGACTGCCGATGGTAACGGGACCGTGGAACTCGTTCGTACGATCGGAGATTACGAATGCAAGGAATTCCATCGTATGCCCTGATATTCCTGTTTCGAGCCGGAAAAAATCAAACTTGCGAACACTGTCGTTACAAAGCCGGGAACAGTTACTGCGCCACATCAGTGAAAGCAACGGGGCCGTTCAAGCTCCATTTGCAAACGCAACAGATATATCTAACATTCTTGTTTCGAGTCGATTCTAAACATAAATTACAAAATGAACCGTCATCCGGTATTCTTTTTCTCCTATGCACCAGCCATCTTGAATCCAACAGGAAAATAGAGAAAAGTATAGGCCGAGGAAGAAATACGAAGACAATAGCGCGGAACAATCGCTGGATGATCAGCTGCATCGGTTTTCACCGTTATCGGCTGAGAATGCGGAACCATCAGAATGTGGAATCCCCTGCGGCACCCATCTTGGATCCAGGACTATGGAGAAAGATGTCTGAATAGAAGGACGGTGACAACAGTTCATATTTCTTGTTGCTTACGCTCATTTACTGGCTCGTAAAGACCTCTAAGCATGCAAAACAAAATCCACTTCGATGCGACTCCATTTTGCTTTTTACTCTGCCAACCATTCGCGAGGACAGTAAAATTGTCCCTCATTCGTTGCTCGTTATTCCACCTTGTTTGTTCCTCAGACAAATCTTTTCTTTTTTCTGACCTTCGTTTAGTAGCTCATTTATGAAGCTCCGTACAGATGAAAAACATGAAATCAATTTTAATTCAATGCGACTTCATTTTGTTTTTTATTCTTCAATCCATCAGCGAAGTTAATGGGATTTTTCTATGTCTTATCATCAATCGCGATAAATAAAAAAAAGATTTTAAAAGAAATCTGTTAAAATGACTTTTGGAAATAAATTAAAACCTTTTGTGGAGGTTCGAAAAATTTTCGTAGTTTATATTTCCGCGTGTTCTATCATTTTCCAACAGAAAATAATATTATACAATTTGAAATAACGATAAAAAAAACTCTGGTGGAACCAGATTACGTCTGATAAATTTCTGTTTGTAAAATCCCATTTTACACTGTAAAATTTTCCAGCGTTTATCGCAGAAGCCACGAGAGCCCACGTGTTCGGGATCGGTGACTCTACCGAGGATTTCATCATTGTCGGAAGGAACGCGGCGGGTCGCGAGCGAATCTCGGCGTTGCCAGAAAATCGCATCGACAAAATTTCACCTGGCCGCCGCCGCTCCCCGACGATTTCACGGATGCCGAGCGTGTCAGAGGCTCAATCGCGAAGTTAATCATACGCGACACAAGTAGGCCGGCCGCGCAAAAACAAACGATCCGCGTGCGCGCAAACGCGAAATCCATATAATTGCTGGCGCGGCTGCTGCTGCTGCTGCTGCCGGCTCGTAAAGTATTCCAGCAAATCCGACATACATTCCGGCTTGGTATCCCGCTTACGTTTCACCTCGGCATGGAATGCAGTCACCTTGCGGCAGGTGTACCCGAACGTCCTCAAACGTTCCAGCGGCGTACTTTCCCCGATACGAACACCGAAGATTCGTCTCGAACGATCGGTTACCGATCCCGACGCGTCCCCGCTTAAATCTTGCTGGACGATTACCAAGTTCACCGTCTACAAGCTGTCCTTTGACACGGGAAATATTCCACATTCAGAATATTAACCCGTTATGATTTGTTTTACAGCTACGGTAATCGAAACTTCTTTAACATTCATCGTATGCTATAAGAAAAACAAAATTAATGTCTACTGTACGGCTATATTTTCTCTAATGGCTAAATAACGGTAACACAAGAAGAAAATTTTACTGTGGGCTAAAAGAACTTAATGACATACGGTCAGTCTCCTAATTCTTCAGAATAACTTCTAAATAAATGACTTCTTTACAAATTTTGGACAAATTACATTTAATCTGAATTACGAAAGAAATAATAAAAGTTCGTTTCTACAATTTTACTTAGGCTCGTAACGAAAATTTGAAGAATATATTTCGTAGATTCATGTAATTCACATGCATGCTGAAAATTTCATCCGAACTGGTCGATTGGTTTACGAGTTATAGACGATTAAAAATCGTGAAGATGGTCCGGAACATTTATATAGTTATAAAAATGGTCCACCGTCCGAGGTTAAGAAGTTCGATAGTAAATGAATAAACTGAAATGGATCTCCAACGATTGGGGGAAACGGCGGTATATGGCGAAATTCAAAAACGGTTGGGCCATTGGTGGAAATCGGTTTTGCGTACGGATACCCGTGAAAAGGACCGATCAGACCGGATAATTCCAGGTTAGATATGCCGCGAGCCGAACTAACGGGTCCACGGAGCTCGTTTACGCGACCTCTGGACGGTCATCCTGTGGCTAAATGCGCGAGAGGCTTTCTCCGTGGTTTGGAATGCGGCCTCTCCCTCTGACCGGCTCTCCGGCTCTCCGACTTGCTTCGAGGACAAGAGGTACATCGGCCTCCGCGTTCTCTCCCTCCAACGGATCGGTTCTTCGGCATCGACACGCCCGGAAAATCCGGCTTTCCTCCGGCAAATAAGGGATGCGGCCGATATCTCTGCTGTTACCGATCAGTGCCGATACAGTTTTTTTACCGCAAGCGCGACTAGTTTCTAAACTGTTCGGAATAAAAATTTTAAGGAATTCAGCCACCTGGAAGGAACGTTGGTCTGACTGCGGTCCTTTATGCAGAATAACATTTCTTCCATGTTTTAATTGTCCTATTAAACTGAAACTGATACACGAGTGCCATTCTCTAATACCAGGTGCCATTTAATACATTTCAACTGAACTGCCTCTAGCTCCTCAAACATGGAACTACGCTATAATGGTTTCATATATTATTATTACAATGAAAGCACAGTTGTACAATTTATAGGATGATTGTCAGAAAAGCACATTGTAAAAATAAATGTGCGTACGGTACATGAAGATATTCACGGAGCCCGGGACAATGTTGTTTTCTCTCACGATACCTCTTTTTGAGCACAATGTGCTATTAATCGAACGTGGCCTACTCCCACAGGTGAGCTCCTCCTACTTCTTCATCGACAGACTGCTAACTACCCAATAAAATACATGCTTCGGGTTACTTTCCAAACGAAGCTTTCGGCATACTCTGTATCTGTTCACAGGCGGGGTCTATAGCCCAAAATATGGCGAAAATTTGTTAGAAAGTTTCGTGTTCCAGAAGATTGGGAATAGTACCGAAATTGGATTGTGGTAGAAAAATGTGTAATCTGAAGCAGTTCGTAGAACAAATTCGAATAACATAGCAACTTCGATCCACGAAGTGCAAAATAACATATTAAAAAACGATTCATCGTGTACAAACAAAGTAATCTTACATGTGTAATTTTTCAACACAACGGCTATCGACATCAACAAAGTTTTGACATCGAAAAAATTGTTCTGTGACAGATGTCTGACAATGGACGTCCTCTACTACCGATGCACGTTCACCCTCGTGTCTTTGCTTTCCGAGACGCAAAAACAAGTCCCGCAGTGAATTTAAATATTTAATATCGGACAAACACGAACGAATGAGATTCGAACGAGCGTACGCAGCTTTATAAAAATAAAATAACACGAATGCTTGTTCAAACATGTTACACAAGATTACTCGCGCTATTCCTTCTTGTACGTACTAGGTATCGTTTTCAAACACTTCCATTCTACGATTAGTATGTGCATATCGCTCCAGTAAACATCATCTCGCAGAACCACAGCTTGTAGGTGACTCAGTAATTAAGCGTTTCCAACGCGACAGCTCGCGAAATATCATCGATGCTTGGAGCTGGGTCGAGCTTGAGGATCGATCATTCACCTAAGCGCTCGTGTTGGTGCACGCGCGTGTGCTGGAGGGACTGGTTTGCATGGATTTATGTCAAACTATGAATAAGACGCGATGACAAAACAATTACATGGAATCACTTGCCGCGAAAGGGTTCATTAAAAATGAGAACTTCAGTGGTAACTGATCAGAGAGAATTTGTAATGGACTCGGATTAGCCCGTCAAACTATTTATATAAGAATGATTTGTAAAGGTATTGGATAATTGCAAAAGATAAATCTGATTTCCAGAAAGATCAAGACGTTTTCCAATACGTTGGCAGTTGCAATCATCTAGTACTATCGATGTCACATAAAAATGTTCCTCTGTCACTACATTGGTATTTCTAACTACTGTAACTGCTTGCACAATACTGGGTTAATTGTATAGAAAACAGTATTACCAATTAAATGAATGCAAAGCGTCCTTACTTTTAATTGACTGGAGTCCCTCTAGAATTAGCTGCTTTTATTAAACTGCGTGCCTCCATGCATAGGATCCGTGAATTCATAAAATGCAAGAGAACCTGTAAGCAAAACAAAAATGAATGTTTCTTCAATTCTTGAAATATTCCAGAGAAGAGAATAAATTTCTCGTTGCAATCTTCGCGAAACAAAGAATTTGCATGCCGATTCGAAATCTACTATCTATAAGAGATCGCGGTCGAGAGTCAGATATGGCGTTGGAAAACCACATGGACGATTGGATACCGATCTGTACGGCTGCACATGTTCTGGTTGCTATGATATTTCCGAACGGGCCATGCTGTATCCCGGCCTGATATAATCCCGCTTAATGGCGGGGAGCAAAGCGAAACGATCGCGCGGTAGATTTGCTCCGCAATCTGCACGCCGCCCAAGGCGCGAATTAACACTGCACGGGCCGTGCTTGAGGCCGCGTGCTCGACCGCTGCCCGCTTTCCATTCCGATCGAGCGGATTTTGCTCGGCGCAGCCGCGATTTAAAAAGAAACTAGCTCCGGCATAAATACGATCGACGATAATGCAGCCGCGCGAGCACGCTTACTACAAACGCGTGGTGTACCGATTCAATGAAATTTCGTTTCCGCTCGGCGTAACGACGCTATCGGAATACCGATTCGACGCGAAGGCTGAGTTGCATAAATATCCGCGACCAGAAACGCAAACTCGTTGAGCAACAGGCGAATTTCGCGCGACGTCCTCGCGCGCCGCCATTTCAAAACAATTCGGATCTCCGCTCGATTCCATCCACGAACGCCCCAGATCGATTGTAAACACTACTCTGTCCAACCTCCTCGCCTTATCAGATTTTTACGATTGACTGTAATCTTTTATACAACGTAAAAATTATCTAGATTTAATTATTTTAACCCGTCGAAGACAAGATATTGATTCAGATTCATTTAATCCTGCTATTTCGAATTTTACTCAATTTTGTAACGAATGTTTAAAATCCACAGTAATTTAAATTGATTCGGATGCAAGATATTTGTTTCGGGGTCAGTTCAAGGTCTTGTACCAATATCGGATTTGTTTCAATTAAAATGATATAAATCAATAAATTGATATAATTCGCTGAAAATGAATCTCTGTACCGTAAGATTCTCTAACCACTGAAATTTCAAAATTGAAAATACTATCAATGACTCAACGTGGTTACTGAATCTATAATCTGATATAAATTCAAGGCTCCAATTAGGTTTAAACGATGTATAGAAAAAAACATCCATTAGTCGAAGAGGGAATGCTGCGTTTCTGACAGAAACCATGATGCAAGTCAAGTTCGAATAATTGTTACCGAACGGCCCATATACTGGCAACTATAAGCGGCAAACATTATCCGCGCGATGTATGCAAGTGCACGGTTATGATCTCCCTTCCCTTTTCTCCCCATATTATTTCACCATCTCGAGCATTCGGATTTCATACTTCGCGAACGGATTCATAAAGTCAAGAATCTTGTACACAATGTCTACGGTACGAGCAACAGGTGCAACGCATTCCCCGATCAACAAGTATTCGCATGAAATAGGATAATCTGATTCGAGACTGTGATTTCTATTGAGACATGCTACAACGAACTGTGCTTCTGCTATACTACTCGAACTGCTATACTTCCATAACGGAATTGTTGATTATTTTTTCAAGTTTGCATTGCAAGCAGGATCTCGAATTATCCCTGTTTAAATACGTGCGCTCGATGGTAATTTTGATATAGACCAGATAAGGATAACAAACGTTCTTTGTCCTTGGAGCGCCTTGGATTGCCCCCTGGGGCACTGCTTTGAAGCAAACGATCTCAGAATGGGAGCAGATTTATGATCTATCCTATTGTTTTGAGCAAATCGACATGTAAGAGGTAAATACAAACTATTCCAACTTTGAAACAATTTGAATTTCACATTGTACTACATTTCGATAAACACGATGCACCCGTAAGTTATTGAAAATGTTACCATATTGAAAACAAATTCAATAAACAAATCGATATTGTGATTCACAATTCTCCTTACATGAATACTTTCATCATAATAAAGATTTCTAATGTTCGAACTGCTCCGAAGCCCCTCCCAGTCACAGTGGGCGTACTCCTAGTAATAGTAGGCGTGGCTCAGCTGCTCTCGGAAGCCGGACAGCGCTCCACAGGGCAACCTGTACCATAGCTTGGTGCATACCGCAGCATTTTCGAACCAAGTACATCAAAACCCGGTTAATTGTCGCTTTCTAACCCACCATCTCAAGACCAAGTCCGTTGAAGCGTACCTCGTATCGAATAAACTTTCTACATCCGCTCTGAACGTTCTTCTCTCTGTTACAAGCGATTTCAACCATCTCTATCCTCTTCTCATATTATTCGCCTTGGATAAGTGTCGCGATGGAGCCCCGGACCTGCGACACATTGCTGGACCTTGTTGTGTAGCGTCATACCGTGCGCTGTGAATTCGTTGCGAATCGGTGACCCGAATGTCGTCCGATCTCCCTGTCAGAGGGAGCCAGAGCACAAGAAGACGTCAAGTTCCACGGCACACGGGAGAGGTTGTTGGGGAGGGGGTACAGGTAAAGTTAGTGGGCAGGGGGTCGGAGGGGAGCTGGCAGGTATTCAGAGGCGAACGAGCGAGCAGAGCCAGGCTCAAGAAAGCAGGCAAACAGGCGCAGGCGGCCCGGTAATGGGCGGGGGGCAAACGTAAGGGGCCGCGGGAGCGTAAAGTGAGTTTTCGCTCGCGGCTGCTTTGCAATGCCAGGCAGTCGAGGTGAGTCGAGTCGAGTCGAGCGGAGCCGAGCCGAGAGCCAGTCAGTCTTGGACGTGGCCCCGTCGCATCCTTCTCGCTGCAGGATCCCTCGTGCCCGACCACAACCACCTGTCGAAATCGACCCGATCTTATCTCGGACCGTTTCCACGAACGCTCCTCCTCGATACCTCGAAATGGCCGCGTTTTCTCGAACCTCCCGTGCCCGGAGATCGCCGGCCCAGTGAATCATCGATCGATCCCCGCGATGATCGGATCCATCGAATTGTGACTCTGTTCGCTGATTTTTCTCGGCTCGTTCATCTCACACTCTCTCTCTCCTATAACGATCATGTACTCGAACTAAGATACGTACTGTATCGCGGTGAACAGTGATATTTTGTGTGTGCGTGAACGGGAGGATCAGCTGTGGCTGTTACGGAGAACGATATTCAACAGGTAGGAACACCTATTTTTTTCTCGCGTTAGAGACGTCGCCGGACGATTTAATGAGCGCTCTTTCTTACCGGCCGCTAGAAACTACGCTCCTGATCAGCTAACGCAGTGAAAATTCGAATGGTCCCGCTTCGCAATGATACTTTCTACCCACTCGAATTTCAGTCGAAAGTCTTCTCGCTAGTTTTTACTTTTTCGTTGGGGTACTCGCTCTGGTTGTTTCGATCCTTCTTGATAGAAAGTGTGCTTTTGCTTTCAGAAATTCGTATGAAATTAATTCCGAGAATATTGATCTTTTGGTAACCAGGCGAGCTCTGGTAGAGAATCATGGTTGAACGTAAACAATTCTTTTAAACCGTTCAGTGAGATGTAGCTGGAAGTGTTTGGCACGGTACGAACTTCAAACGTCGTTGCAGCTAGTTGAAATTCAGAATCGCAGATAAGAAATTGCAGTGCACGCCTTGTTTTGAAATCATTGATACGGTCGACTGTGCCCGAGTATAATTTGATCTGAAATATAGAGATCGTTATTCAAATACTCATAGATGCGTTAAAAAATGAAATAATGTAAAATGATTTAGAATAACTGCAGTGTTTAATCGAACACCCGGTATACAAACACAAATGCACCGGTGTGTTGATAAAAGTTAACACCAAGGACAATTAGAAGTTCGCGATCGAGATCGATGTCGTCGAAGCGGTAGAACACTGAAAGCATCCGCGCGCGCGGGAAATTGAATGACGTGAAAATTCAACCGATCGTTGTGAATAAAATCATTGTCCAACGGATCACGCGTGATGACACTGGCAATCAATACCAGTCGCGAGACGCGACACAGACTTGTTCAACCGATTACGACGACGATTGTTTTTGTTTTCCTTTTTCATCGAGTAACGCTTCCTGCATCCACCGCGCGTCATACTTATATTCTCTTATATCCTGTAGGTAATATCACGTGTGGCGTAATAGCTCATTATACGTAGAATGCCGGTGAGAGGAAACTTAATGATAGTAACGTCATCGGCGTTCCTCGCCTCTTCGTTTTTCTTAATTACGAGCCGAGAGATTGCGCCTTTCGTGTGCCGCACAACACGCACTCTATGAGCACTCAGCCGTCCGTACTCCCACTTTTCGATTGTCTTTTTTCTGTGTGGGACAGCGCCGATTAACTATACACGCCATACGAGAAAGAAGCGTTTGTTGCTCGAGACTTTAAGACCAATTCTGAATTCAAATCGATTCGAATGAAGGTCTAGAGCAAGCAAGGAGCTTTAGCCTGTCTTCCACATATTTGGAGCATGGCTACAAAGCTACCGAATATCTTGTGGCCGTCGTTTAATTTATAAGTGGAAAATTAGACAGAGCCTAAAAGCATAATGTAATCGATCTCAACATCAAACATCGGCGACAAGTTGCCATGCATATATTAAAATATATTTTGTGTTTCAATAATGATATGATAAACAAGTGTAAGAAACCACCGCTGTTTTTCAGAAAGTGCTTAAGCTTACCGAGTTAACCAACGTGTTTATGGAAATTAAGCAATGAGTGAAATTAAGCAATGTAGACTGGGCAGGCTTTCTGGGTCCAGAAGAATGCTCCACAGGGCAATATGTACCTGGCATTCCCCGCCTCCCTGAAACAAAAAAGGCCAATGTGTTACAGATTTGTATAATATATGAAATATAATATACTTTCAATGTAACGAATATACAACAATGGAAGTAGAGAAAGTCCTCGCACGAATCTATACAAGAATATTAATCTATTAAATCTTGCTTCCTCTACTACGAGCTTTCCGGAGCCAGAAAAATGGCCCCGGACTTGATCCAGGCTCTGCAAACGCCGTGACGCGGCCCTGAATCGAACCACGAGCGAATTCTCGTTGCTCCATCCCATTTTCAGCCTCTGATGTTCTTGTCTATAGAAAGTAAGAGGCGCACTCTCCTCGTTCTCCCCATTGTGCCCGGTTTGTCGCGCAGTCGGCATTGTTTCCATCGTTTTTCCCTAGCGCAGGGAAAATACTTCTGCCTTTGGTCGCGTTCCTATCGTACGTTATTCCAGTTGATCGCGTCGTTCCAATCGCGCGGCATAATGCCGCGGGATCGCGTAATATCCTCCCCGAGCAAGAGAGCGCGCAACAAGCCCAGTGGGAACGAGACGAGAATCCGAATGAAACGAGAGAGCCTCGTTTTCCACGACACACACGTCGAAGGAGAGCGTGCTAGTTTTAACGGTCGCAGTTTCGCTTCCTTCTTAGCCCGGTCACGCGGCGAATTCCCATTTTCTCATCTCTCGCCCCAGCGATCTCCCCATCAATGAGAACGATCAGTCACCACCGTGGCACCTTTAGAAACGCCGTCCTTTTTTCGTCTCCTTTTCCTCTCCGGAGAAACGTTTCCTCTTTCCATTATACTTTTGCTATTGTTCCGCGGATTCGAACGCGACCCATTTCGATACGGCTGCATACGTATATGGGTATCAAGGTGACGTCGCATTGTTCTGTATATGTATCTGTTCTCTCTGTTTCACTACTTTTTTTCGATATTGATTAACTCTGCACTGACATTTTATAGAAAACGCGAGTATCGAGATTAAATTTATTGTCCTGTTATTTCATGTTTATCAGAAGTAATCTTTTTATTAAATGACAATGGAAATTTTTATAAGAACCCGTAGTTTACGGTAACGTTGAAATGTATCTGTTCAGTTCGATAGCTCAAAAACGTCTTCGATCATTCCAGAGATGCGTTAGAAAACATCCTTGACACAATTTCTTCTAAAATCTTGTGTTTCTTTTTCCGTGGATCATTTCGTGTACTCCGAGCGCACGCTACAATTTGTTTTGACATCCGGCGAGCATAAGCCAGCACAGCATCGCGCAGAAACGTAGAAGGTAAACAGTGACGTTCGAGAAAGTTTAGCGTCCGATCAGCCGCGTGCTTATTTTCTTATGAAAGTATGGTTTTCTGTTCTTATTAGAACCGATCTTGCGTTTCAAGTTCGCCGATGTTTTTTTAATGTTTTGTGAGCAGTTGCCAGTTTCTGGGAACACGCCACATCGTGACGATATTCGGAGAGAGGGAGAAACGTTTCTCGAGATCACGCATGAGATCGATCGGCGGCATTTAGAGCGCGGATAATAAGTAAGCGAGCAAGAACATCGGTAAGGACAACGACATCGGTGTTCAGTGGAATGTCAACTCGTTTTCCACGAGCCGTCGAAGGCGGATCGTTTTCCCTACGTAGCCGAGCCCGCTCTCCCACCTCGTTCTGCTCTTACCTCACCTTCTTCAGCATGGCGTTGGCTATCCGAGTCGGAGCTCCACGCACAAGTGAGCCGTTCATCGACACCGATAGAAATCGCCGTGTGCCCTCGGCTGGAATGTCAATTAAACCCCTCCATCGCTCGATGAAAACTGTTCTCCACAGACCCACGCAGAGAATATCTCGAAAATAATACCTGAAGAAACAACCGACAGATCTCTGAACACGTAACTCCACTGAAATCAGATATTACGTGTATCGTTCGCACTCACTTCGATTTTATGAACGATCGTTTAGCGAATTCGAGATTGAATCGCAATCGACGCATGTACAATTATTTCAACACTTTCACTAATGGAAGGCTGTTAACCATTAATCGATTGTTTGCGTGGCCGTTTCGTTTGTTAGCTTTGTACCAATTTCTGTTCATAGCGTTTCTACTTGTTCTCCTAAACGGAGAGAACGACATCGCATGTCCAGTTAAGTGTTAATAAAATTTTCAGTGACCGTCAAAAAGTGATACTCGGAATAGCTTGTTGTTACCAAAGAAATGATTCAAGGGTTTTCGCTGTGAATCACAGACTTTTAAGAACGATGAGTAGCTTCCGAGACTGTACCAAGATACAAGGACCCACGCACAGATTTTTACGAACAAATTGAGGCCACGAGAAAGAACAATTAGGGCCACAAAAGACCAAGTCATCCTGGACAAACGAATGAGAAATTCGGCCGACGTGGAGCCCGATCATTCCACGCGCGGTCCCGCGATCCACGACCGCTGGATCGGCCTCCATGTTTACGAAAACACGAGCGGAATGCCGTGCAGCGAGGATCGTGTGCGCGTGCGCGATTAGCATCTCGGCGGATCGCGCGAACCGTTGGCTTCTCGGAATTTTTCGTCGCCTCTCGAAAACCGTAGAAAGCCGCTTTCTGATGAGATAACGTCTATTTTTGCGAGCCACGGAATCCCAGGGACAGAGGTAGCGAGATTTTTCCATCGAGCTTTGGCTTCCACTCGAATTCCGTCCCCACCGTGCACCCCTCTAGCAATTTCGCAACGTCATCAGGCGAGGGAGCCGTTTAAGAACAAGTGGAAGACCGTGTCGTTGGAGATCGGCTGGATCGGGATTCCGCAGAATGTCAGGTTTCCACGAGGCGAGAAAAAAATGCACCCTATACGCGCGCGCGTTGCAACTACGCCGTTGCACCTCTCCACCTCGCTTCTGAGCTCCTCGTACTCCCACTATCTGTTTTTCATCTGCACGCGAGTGAATTGCACCTCCCAGGTAGGCGATCTCCGCGTACTTCGCCGATGAGGCTAGGCTGAGGCCATTCTGAGGCCGCGCTCGCGCGCGCGCTGAGGCCACGCTCAGATTCCTCGGAAGGAGATCCGCTCCCGGCTTGTCGCAACCTCTCTGCGTAGAAACGTTGTCGCAACCGTTCACGAATATGCTAATCCACGTCGAACTTACCCGCGGATTTAATAGCTTGCCCTTTAATCCTTCGATCTGTACTTTCAAATTTTAGGCCGACGAAATCTCCCGACTATTCCCACATTCCATTTACCCGCACGGCGTTGTACGCAGAGGCTTCGTCGTGGCTTAACCCCGTCTGATGGCTTTCGCAACTGCCGTAAGTACAACGTCAACGATGCTCTACCTGAAAAAGAAATATTACATTAATTGTCTACGTTTTGGTTTAAGAAATTTGCATTAAAAACCAGTTCGTTGGCGCAAGTACTCGCTCATTCACAAAACAGTGCTTAAAAGTCTCTAAATGAAACTCTTTAAAAACCTCTTTATGCCTTTAGACAATGCAGAACGTACAAATTCACGTTTTATATTTTTCATGCAAGCAACACAATGCTGACAGTCGTCGAGTTTCATGCACCGTGCTCGACAGCCTGTTATAATTGTTCTCATCCGCTTATCTCGATGCGCACGAGTCCTTCGCCTTTGTCTCTTCCGAATTCTCACGTCCAGTTCCTCGATTTCGTGTTCCGACCTTCGTTTCGGACGATTCCCCGAAAACTTTCCCTGTTTCTGCTCGCTCAATGTCGTCCTTAAACCTTGCGCATGAACATGGAGGTCGGTCCTTATTTTCGTTTCTCAGTTTCGAAGAGGAGGAAGCGAGAAAGGAGGAAGTCGCGTGCGAGTCACGGTGTCGTCCTTCCGTTCGAAGGACCGTTATTCACCTCTGCGATGATTGATCGATAGTATTTGCGGTCGTCGGTATTTCAAGACGGATATTAAATTCAGGAAATTACACGTTTCGATGGAACGCTGTAATTTTGCCTGCCATTCATTAATACTTATTATTGCGACGCTTTTTCCGATTCGCTTGCAGCCAAAGGTTAGCACGCGTACGCATTCTTCCGGCAAAAGGTTAATTTCATTCAAAAATACCGCAGAGAATCTTGCAAATCAAAAATATAATGGAACTATGTTAAATTATGTTGAATCTGTCCATAAAAATTTTTTAATTTGTCCATTATCTTGTCCATTTTCAGAAATCATAAGAGTACCTTACACGGTTAAATAAATTCTTTTATGTCAATATTTTTATGCTTTTAGTAATAGCAGAATAAAAAATCTGAAGCAAGCCGTTCCGTCTCGAAACTTTTGCATCTCATTATCTTTTCGAACAGATGAAGAAAGCGAGTAAAATATAATTCACGTGTTATCGATAGCAGGAATTTCACGCAACAACCATTTACACTAACTTTGCAGTCCGCTAACAAGGAAGTGTAATTAATGTTCGCTTAAACGAAGTGTATTCCTGTTTTCCAGAATGAGGTTACAATAACCACATTGCCAATTATATAACAAGTGTTTCACTGCTTCCTATTAACGAGTATAAATAACGGGCTGGGTAATGTTAGGCATGCACTTTCTAAAAATTTTGTAAATTGCTTTTCAACACCGTCTCTAATATTCTATTAGTCGAAACGGAGTGTTGGACAGGACGTGAGCGACCATTTCGTGAATATTAAGCATTCGAACGGTGTCGCAGGTGGCTGGACGGTTTATGCAAGATCATAAGATCGCGCGAAGTAATAATTTATGCAATCTTAACCAATCGAGTTGCCAAAGAACAAGTTTCCACGAGTCTCGAAAACTGGCCTTGAATTCGTAGAGCACGCGTCTCGGTTACGCCAACTTTCAGCACCATCGATACCAAGATGGCGTCCGAGGAGGCGAGAAAAGCTCTGGTTCTTTCCTTTCGTTTCAGAGTTAAATGTACAAACAATATTCCTTCGAATGAAGAAATTGTTTTGTACCCTACTTTATTACGCACACTTTTAGTTTTACAAAAGACTCAATAATATTTCCTCGTATTAATGAAGTCTATACTGTTATTTCTTAAATCGTCTGTGTACGATTCAAGGGCTCTATCAAATTTGATGATATTGAAATCATTTTTCTTTTCGCAATAACGTGTCGACGAAGATCGACGAGTGAATAGTACAAAGAAAATACGAAGTTGGAGCCTATCGCGGTAAAATGCAAATAGAATGCTACTCTAACGAATAAATAATTCTCCGAGGACACGAAACTTTCCTCTGTGAATATTTTAATCGGACGACGCGTTTAGGTATTCAGGAGAATTTTTTGCGGCTAAAAGGATAAACGACGGTAAAACGTTCTGCAGAAGACGGACGAGCTAAGAATTCGCTTTTTCTTGTTCCAGGCTGGCCTCGCCGAGGCGGAAGAAGTTAATCAACGAGGGGTGCCCATGCCGAGCGCCAGGAAAAATCAGCAGGAGGGTCTCAGGCGCGCGAGAGGAAAATTCCCAGAGGAAACAAGCACGAGGTGTTCAGTGAAAAAGTAGTGTTTGTGAGCGTGGACGACGCTGGACGATCGTACGAGAGCACGTTTCCGCCTGAAAAATGTCATCGAAAACGTGTTCCACGGTAATCGCGGGACTTATCCTGCTGGTATTGACGGTGATATCGTACAGGGAAGTGCAAGGACACGTCGCCTTGACTTTTCCACGGGCGAGGAAATACGACTTGGACTTTCTGGACAACTCCAGGACACCGGGACCATGTGGAATGCCTCGTGGTAAGTCCTACGTTCTGCTAATATTTGTGCAGGTTTGGAGATGCAAATAATTACAATGTACACACACTGTCGTAACGAGCCTTGCCTTTCACACCGCTAAGCGGTAATGCTCTCCGTACAGTATGTACCACAGAACCGCTTAAAATAAGTGTGTTAGGTGTACAGCACGCCCAGGGCTCGTGAAAAATGACGACCGAAATTAAAGGATCGTAGCCATGTCTTAGGTGAAAGGTTGTCGATATTTAACCTGACGTAGCTTCGTGGAAAAATCGTGGACAATGATCTACCGAGGCTCATTTCGTAGGGTGAAACCTCTACTTTCACTTCCTTAATTTGCTTTTTCTCGAAGATACTGCATTAGGAAACTGATGAAAACAGATTCAAATGTGTCCCACACTTGAAGAATGAAGCCCACTGTTTACGACGATGCCATAAAATCTTATGCGTGATATTTTATTAACATCATATTGCGGTTTAAAGTATAACTGTTGCGCCAGCGCTTCAATAATCAAAGTCAAATGCAATATTAATGGTAACAAAAATGTTAAGATACGAAAAGGAGGTTGAGGAGACAAATTCGAAAATTTGGTCTACTCGGAAGACATTCTCTTGCTCGGAGATTTGCGTACGTATTTGGTCAGAGTTATGAAGAACAACTACGCTATTATTTTTCTCGGAATGACTGTTCTGTGCAAACCTTGGCCTCTTTGGAGTCAGTCCGTGACAAGGCCGAATTGGCTCATTATTAGTGCACGATACAGAGACATCGACTCTTCTAATAAACTACTAGCCTGCAATACGCTACCATAGCTACGACACTGAACTGGCGTTACTCTACAAACTACTATGCTAATAGTATATCGACAGTCCGTATATGTCAACGAAACTGATCATTACACCATAATGGACAATTGGAGTACGTACGCACGCGTTGTATTGGCAGTAATGTTGTCGCTATATTCGTATGAACACCTGCTGTTATTAACCCCTTACTGTTCTAATTTCTTTGCAGCTACAGTGATTAGAACGTCTTTAAAAAATGTTACAGAAAAGAAAATTTATCACATTAAAATTCGATTTCCTCTAAAAAGAAAAGCGTAACATTGTATATGTTCAACTTTGTCAAAATCTTCAACACAATTCTGACACGTTATAATGTGGCAAAGGGTTAATTAGTATCATTTACAAAATTCTTCTTTTAGTACTTTAGTCTAATTAATTTCTCTTACATAATTATATTGCATAAAACTAATAGAACTTCATTATGGAATATTAAAATAGTTTAACGCTAGGTTTACGGGACCCGTCAAAATGACGGGTTCTAATATTCTTAATTCGCAATTATTAAGATTGTAAAGATGGTTCCCTGAGAAATAATTTACCAAATTTAATTTTTGGGGGTATATACTATCGGAAAAATGGCCAAAAATTTGGATAGACACATTCTTGTTATGTTTATAAATTAATGTAAAATAGTTATATTTAGACCTCCGTAAACCTAGTGTTAAAGAAAGTTACTCGATCCGTGTATTCGAGGGTTAATGACGATCACACCCTTAACTCTTCGGGGACAAATACCGACTCACACCATGTCTCAACCGCTAATTTGTACTGATTACTTGTAGCTAATCGGAAAGAACAGCTTTTCACGCCCCATACATGCAATTGTAGCAATTTTTTTGCCTGCGTTCCCATGTCGTCCCCCACCTGTACAACCTCGGAGAGGGAACGAGTCGGTGAAACTCGAGACGTCGCGACGTCGACAGGTAGAAAAACAACGGCGAATCCCGTTCGATAGTGTTACCGACAGAGCAGGTATCTCCGGATGTTGCCGGATCGTCACACGATCCTTGGAACGCGAACCGGAAACTACCGATGGAATTTTCGCGGTCGACTCCGAGGATGGCGTCGTTAGTCGATCGCCGGGATGCCGGAGAGGGTGGCCAGAGGGGGGAAGCGAGGAGGTGAGGGACTTCTATGGGAAAACGACATTAACACGAAGACACGTTCCCGGTGGGGATAGCCCGCTAGTCTGATTCGAGGCGACTTTCACCGGCTCGCGCGAAGGGAACTCGAACCTCGGTGCCCGGCCATTACCTTCCACGTCTTGCCTCCACTATGCACGTACGGTGCACCGTGCACTTTTTTCCACATGCCTGCGTTCGCCGGGAATATGTGAACTTTGGATGCACGCGTATACCCGTGTTGATCGAGTCGCTCGCGGAGCCGCGCGCGTAAAATGACGTTGTTTGAAAAGACTGGCTTTTTGACGCGGCCCTGGCGTAAATCTTCGGATCCGAGAAGATACCGGTACATACAGTCGCTCGCAAAAGCTGCGCATCACAAATTTCATACATTGTACACCCTTCGTTTTAACACATTATTCGTTAAACATGAAATAAATTGAATGTGAAACTGTTTTAGAGTCATTTAGAGTGCTATAAATGATCGAAAACTTTCGCTATATAAATCCGCACCGAACCGATTTGAAGTGAATGCTAGCCCATCAACTCCGCATATCTATCCTCTATGTTACCTTGGCTCTAAGATCTAGCGGTTACGTATGCGGACATTTCTAATGCGCTTTTTGCGTAATTGCTACCGGTTTAAACTGAGCAACGCATGACTAACCGAACATTTAGATTGTCAATAAATTTCTTACAAGATAACCAATCCATTTTTACGGTCCCCGTGTCGTACCAGCAGACAAAGAATGGCTCGCATATTTTAAGTTCCACGTAACTCCATCTCCGTACAGTTCTTGTAACGTTGAGATCGTCTTCTCCTGTATCGGCGCACGAGAAATTCCATCGCTGTTCCACTCAAGATAAAGGCTTCCTGAAAAAGTTCACGGGATATTAAAAAAATTAATCGCTCCGATCGAGTTGAACGGGCACCGGCTCCTAAAAGCTCTCGGTGTTATCGAATACCTTCTGTCTCGCCTGTTCTCTACCCTCTGGTTTAAGAGATGTAGGATCCTATTAACTAACCACCTCTTCTTAATTTCCACATTCTCCATAATCTCGTCATATATCACTCGGGAACCAGTACTAAGCCCTCAACGTAGCAGGACGTAAACCATTCCCCGTGCGTCGTAAAAAGGAACGCGTGGTCTCGGCACATCCACCTGTGTCACCCGAAACCAGACGCACGAACACACAACCATAACCGCTCACGCACGCGACCAACGGTGTCCGTGAATGTCGTCGTACATAGTAATTTTTTTACGGCCCTACGAATCGGATGTTACCGCGTCGATGCCGCACGGCATATTCCCCGGTAATTTAATAGTCAACGCGGCCCGTGACAGACCCAAACAATTTTCGCATAAATCTGCGCGAGATCGCCGCGAGGGTGCTACATCATCTTATTAAGTCCGAAGCTATTATCATATTTATTATCCACGTCTCTACCGGAGCTCGATGGTCGAACAGCTACTTAACCCAGACATTTATAACTACTATGATTCGTGTAGAACTGTCAGAAGTTGTTTTTTTACTCTCGGTTGAACAAATCTCTTGAGGATGTTTTTACAGATTTTCGAGCTTACTTCTTTGTAATCAATGTTTTTATGCAATGGTTAATCAATCGTAGCTCAAAAACGTATTGTATTGCCATAAAGTTCTATGAAACTTCAAAAATACGTGGAGCTAAATTTAAGGTTTAATAAAAATTCATAACTGCAGTATGTATATCCTTATACCGATAACAAGGAGGTTGAAAAATGCATACAAATATTTTTGACTTGAACGTTTGGTTTAGGATACAATGAAACGGTGACGAAAAATCATAAACCAACTTTTATGACGACAGTTTTAGTAGCGAAGATACTTGTTCAGACTCCCTTGAATATGCATGGAACTGTAAAACGACGAAGAAAAATTCCCCTTCGACTTCCCACCCGCTTATCGGTATAAAAGTATGCTTGAGCAATGGAGAAAAGTAAATGTTTTGTGCGAGGAGTAAGTTTGTAAAGACCTAACGATCAGCTCCGTGCACGAAGTAGAGAACTTGTTTTCTTTCCGAAGGCGGGGAGAGGGCAATAGTCCTTAAAAGGCAGGATCGGTCGCGGAACACAAGCTCCGGAGAGGACTTCCGGAAATTAATTATGCTCCATGGCACTCTTGATTGCTTCCGGAACCGAGTCCGATCCGAGAAAATCCACGGTAGATCCTTATCGCGATAACAGTCGGTGGATCGAGGATGCTAACTACTACCACCTTCCGAGTTACGTAGAAATTTGTTTTCGTAACGACTGATATAATTCGCGATACGAACGCATACCCGACGTGTTCCCCCATTCGCGATGATTTATATCGCTTCATTTCCGTGTAAATAGTTTCCGCGACCGGGAAAAATACATTTTCGGAGCCGGCTTGTTTCTCGGCAACAATTTGTTCCTTCAAGCAGCTTACTTTATTGGTACGGGATGCAAGTTGAATTTAAATGCAATTTGAAACAGTTCTTCCAATTAGCTCGTCGGAATGCAGATCAACCACAGAAACTGTTTTCATAATAAGGATCACAGAATTGATTCGATCTTACACAATTCTTATGTTTTTAAAGTAATACAACGTATCCCGTGGGCGAGACCACGGTGAACTTGCATTTGAGCATGTTTCCGGCGATTGTTATGAATTATCGCGTCTCATTATCGTAATGAATATTAACATCTCATTGTTTGATCGATGAGCCTGAGAAATTACAAATTTCCGTTTCTCGAAGCCATTCCGCTCGTACGTTGCATCATAATCGTTCGCGTAGAACGCGTTGCGCAATGTACAGGGTGTTTCCGAAACGGTGGCACAATCGGAAAGGGGTTGACTCTGTTCGAGTGAATAAACCGGAAAAACGAAGTAAATTTGCACACACGTTGTGCATCGTGTATTTCTTACAAAAAATTCGAAAGTGTTTTTACCAGTGCTAATATTAAAACATAAACCTGTAAATAGAAATAAATGTTGTTGAAAAATTGATTAGGAAGCCCTCAATTCTTAATCCTTCATTTGTAAAAGACATCACCGGTAGGTGAAATATTAATTCTAGCCTTTCGAGGCCACATAGATCGTCACCATAACAACATCTAATTATAATAAATACCATGAGATGAGTACGCAGTTTCCTTTTTCTCCGCTATCTAAGACATTGGTGTATGATCCAGTTCTCCAATGAAAATAATTGCAATACTTTAAAAACCAGATCCTGAAGAAACTAAAAAAAAAAGCAGGATGAACGATATAATTCTGTTGAAATAAATATATAAATAAAGTTAATACTACTTAGCTATTTATTTCCCGACGAAGCTGGTACTAATCTGAACTTTAATGAAGGTGCTTTCATGTTTCAGGGGATATCAAGACTACATTACTGTCCGGTAGTAATTTCAACGTCACCTGGCATCTGGCTTATCCCCATCGTGTGAGTAGACTCGCATTTGTTATTTTACGCAGCTATCCTACTACGACGCGATGAGTTTTTCATCTCTTGACGGAACGGAAAAACGATCAACTTTCGCATCTCGTTAATTCGCCTTCGTCTTATCGCGTACAAGACACCGCTTTTACTCGAGGCGGTTAATTGAATCGGCTGGCGAATTTCGTTGGACGATGGCAAAAAAAGAGAGCTGCGAAATTGTTCCGGCGCAACCGGTCGGTTAATTCCTGTGTATGTGCACGTGCTTTGCGCGCCGCTGAAAAACCGTTAATGCGTGCGCGCGCAGCCACGCGGAAAAATGTCTAGAAAACCGAGGCTGGATGAAAAAACAAATTGTACAACCGGATACGGGAGAGTCGAATAAAACCACACATTTGATCATTTCACCTTGTTTCCCCCTCTCGTGTACCGCAACACACATTCCCGTGGAAATACTAAACTCTTCTACTATTTGTATACAGACGGAACTCTTTTTTAGCTAGCTCCGAGGTAACCTTGAGTAATAGAGTCGGCAGGCACAATGTCAAGGACTCACGAAAACACAACATGTACTTACTGTATTCACAAAGTATTTGCATCCTAACCTTCCTCACTGTTTATACATAAACAGAACTCATTTTGACTAAGTTCATGGGCTTGACCACGATTGACTCATCCTGCTAATAATATTTACACGAAATTAGTATAATGGGATCTATAAATATAACTGCGCAACACCCTGTGAATTATTCATACAGTGGGTGTACAAAGCATTCGTACACCTTTAAAAACGAATAACTTTAATATGTAATAACTAGCTAATATGTAAATCATTTTTTTTTTTAATTGTTATTGGTTACAATTGCGGAGGAAAATGTAAAGATCATGATTTCTAAATCTTTTACCTGCGCCAAAGTTTCATAGAAATCGATCAAGGTTCTTGTGAAATATAATTGATTGAAAATTACAAAAATATTTTTACATCTTACAATGCCCATAGTTTCTTTTATGCATCAACCAATTTCAATGAAACTTTGTACATGCATATAACTGACTTAGATTTACAAAATACATGTTTCAAATTTTCATTACAGGCACAGATCAAAAATTTAAAAATCGTAACCTTTACCTTTTCCTCCGCAATTGAAAAGGTTATTCGTTTTTAGAATGTGTACGAATACTTTGTACACCGACTGTAAAAATATTACAGCTGTGAATACTGTGCGACGTGTATTAATTGCATACATCGTCGCAGTATTCGAATTTTCTTCGTAAGAGTCTTTGACTTTATCGATGTATCACATTTCCATTACTTCAGGCTTACGAGAAGACAGCTATTACGACAATGTGTGTCAGCTTATAAATTTCAAACACATTGTCTATACACTTTACACGCGGCTCGGAGATAATTGCATAAACTCGCTGGGGTAATACTCTCCGGCAGATTATACTTTACAATCCCGCGAGAAAAGTAGTTAATTTCGTTTTCCACTTACCGGTAGGAGGCATCCCCCGTAGAGCCCGGAGCGTTCCTAACCTAAAACACAGCGGGCACGGACGAAATTCATATTCCTCGCGTTGCGTTGCCGCGAGTCATCGTGAAAGACATCACGAATTTGTCCGCGCGTGGTCTACGAAAGGGAAAGAAAAGGCAGAGGCTGAGCTCAGCCTACGCTTGCTGGACGTCGCTCAAGGTGACGCTTGTTGAATAATTCAGAAGCGAAGCTCGGCATGCGTCCGCGAGTACACTCGGCGACGCGTACCTTACGTAGATTGCTAGGTCGGAAAGAAGGTGGTAAGGGATAAGTCGTTTTGCATGTGGATGCGTGCGCGTTCAAGAGAAAGAGAAAGATAGAGACCGTACCTGACAGTGCACACGGTGGTATGTCGGGTACCGTAACTCGGCAGTCGCCAATGACTCGGATCGAAGCCAAACCTCTCGGGCCCCGTTGCTTGGAAAAGTCATCGAGCCGTGAAGAAAGGATTGAAATTGTTCGAAGGAATTCCCGGATAATTGCGCCATAAAGAACTCGCGAATAACGCTAAAACGAAAATTCGCGTTTCAACTACCGGCGTCAGTCGTCGAAACAATAGACACGTCCCTCTTTGTTCGATGGGAAATGACTAATGGGTAGATGACCTTTTTACAGCGGAAGAATTGAATGCTTGTGTTTTCTAACCAACATCGTTATGTCTTTCGCGTCTGCTCGAGGAGAACCGAGTTTTCCTGTATGATTATAATCAGGTGGGTTATAGGTTAAAAGAGAAGCATATTATTAAACCCTTAGCACTCGAGGAATAACTTAGAGTCGCCACAAAAATTGTTACACCATTATTTAAAATATTGTTTACCTTCTGAAAAAAACTCAAGCTGTTGGGTCCAATTTTGAAGAAGCTATTCGTTTTTAAAATGTGTACGTATACTTTGTACACCGACCGTAAGTATTGTATGAGGTGTTCTATGAATTTTCTATCCATAAAATAAACAAAAATTATATAGAATGGAATTATTCTAGCTAGGAAGAAATGTTTAATTTTCGAGTTAAAACAGCTCCGAGTGCGAAGGGTTAATAAAACGGGCTACAAACACTTAATTTTTCATTGAATATAAAGAATTGAATGTGACAGACACGTTGAATCAACGAACATACGTAGTTATGTGTTCCCTGCAAGTTTTCCTCTGTTTAGCAACAGCAACTGGTTTGAAATGGCGTAGCCGTAGCATAGGCGTCCGACGAATTCTGCGGACGAAAATATCCGCGGCATGAGAAAAATTCGACAATAACACCGGGGCCGCGTGCAGGTGTGTTGAGGTGTGTACGCCGTGCGAAGCAGTACCACTTCACGAAACCGCCTCTTCCCTTTCTCCGCGCGTTTCGAGTGGCGGCGCAATCGTCGCTTGAAAACATTTCAAACTCTCTCGCGGCAGATTATTATACGACCGGCAGACTTTCATCAAAAGTGACAAGCATCTCCAGCGAACGGATTCCATTCCGTCGGCAAATGCGTCTCGCGCATTGTATTCTATAACACCGGTCGTTGTAACGTGTTCCGCATCTTAGGAAATGTTAGGCACGAGTGAAACTTACGCGTTCCAACGATTACCGCGGCGGATGACGCTACAATGTGCTCGCGCATTTATGACTCGGCGCGGGAAAACTCTGCTTCGAATTTGAATTAACTGGAACATTCCAATGATTATTCTTTACTCTATATTATTGAATAAAAGGCACGACTATTATCGTATACATACTTTTATGCTTCCAATGTAAATTCTAAACATGCAAGAATATAATAATGTACAATCATTTTTCTATTTGTTAAAGGAAATACTAAAGCATTTACAAAAAGAAATTAAATCTACAAATCTATAGAAGTTGTAATCATTGTTGCCGTGAAGAATCATTGTTGGTGTCCTTTTCTCAAAAGGGAAAAATGACTTTGTCTCGTGAGATTACTGCTTGGTTCGTTTATGTGGAGCGATTCGAATAATTTTAATTAAAAGGACAGGAATTAAAGTGAACTTTTTCGATAACGGTTTTTTTTCGTCCTCAACGATCACTCATGTTGGTTGACAGCCTGAAAGTAATTATACGTTATCTTTCACTGGAAGTAACATCGTACGGTTCTGTTCACGGAACGTGACGCATAAAAGGAGTATGATATTGTTCCCAAGCACGACTCGATTAATAACGGTCCTCCTGTTCGTCGCATCTATATTGAAGGTGTTGGAACAACGCGGTCGATGACTGAATTGATCGGTAACTGTTATGGGAACGTTCGCTTGCGAATTCTATCGTACATTCTAAAAAATTGCACCGTTATGGATTCAATTCAATTTCAATCTCCAAGTAAATATTTATTTTACAGTTATACTGATCAAAACGTCTTGGTCATGCGTCATTTCTTAAAAGAAGAATGTTTATATTTATACCTGTATATTCGCCAATGACTGTCAACAACCAAACAGAATTTTATTTTGGTTGGCAAAGTGTCAAACATGTTTTCAACGCGTTGCCGACTGCAATAACTTGTCCACTGTTTGATGCTAAATAGGAAACGCGCCGCACAGGAACTTAAATTATGGATTCAATTAAGTTTCAACTTCTAAGCAAATATTTGTTTTACAGTTATACCAATCAAAACGTCTTTGTCATGCTTAATTTCTTAAAAGAGGAAAGTTTATATTTATGCCTGTACATTCGCCAATGACTGTCAACAAACAAACAGAATTTTATTTTGGTTGGCAAAGTGTCAAACATGTTTTTAACGCGATGCCGACTGCATTAACTTGTCCACTGTTTGATGCTAAATAGGAAACGCGCCGCACAGGAACTTAAATTATGGATTCAATTAAATTTCAACCTCTAAACAAATATTTATTTTACAGTTACACTGATTAGATGCATTTTGTCGTGCATCATTTCTTAGAAGAAGAAGAAAGTTTATATAATTCCGTTAACAACCAAACAGAATTTTATTTTGGTTAAAAGGAAATGGATAATCTCCATCACAAATCTGACTCGATGTTAGAGGACAAGGGGTGAAACATATTTTTAACGCGATGCCAACTGCATTAAAACTTTTCCACTGTTTGATGCTAAATAGGAAACGCACCGCACAGAAACTTAAATTATGGATTCAATTGAATTTCAACCTCTACGCAAATATTTATTTTACAGGTACACTGATTAGACGCACTTTGTCGTGCATCATTTCTTAGAAGAAGAAAAAAGTTTATATAATTCCGTTAACAACCAAACAGAATTTTATTTTGGTTAAAAGGAAATGGATAATCTCCATCACAAATCTGACTCGATGTTAGAGGACAAGGGGTAAAACATGTTTTTAACGCGATGCCGACTGCATTAAAACTTTTCCACTGTTTGATGCTAAATAGGAAACGCACCGCAAAGGAACCCAAGACTGTGTTGCCGCGTGCAATTCCACAGTCTTCCATTTCCAATTCGTTGAACTTCTCACGAAGGCGGGAATTTCGTAACGGCAGAGTTGCGACTTCTCTCGGGACGTCGTCGTATTTGGTGGAAAAAGCTTGCAACTCCTTTTTTCGTCGGCGTGACTGATCGAGCCTCAGGCCGGTTTCTATGCCGTGGATTCCGCGATAAGCTCGCTCGATACCGCTATCCGAGTTCGATCGATGTCTCAACGTCCTCTTGACCGTTTCTCGCTTCCGACGCGAGCGTGGCGAACGAAACCGCGCGGAAGTTCACTCATTGGAACTAAAACGATTCCGTCCGTAGCTTAGCTACGTTTCCAAACACAACGGCATTAACCCGATCCTTGTAATCGCGCGGAGTCGCGTGGCCCGTGTTTGCGATATGCGATGTACGTTTACTTTATAATTGGACCTCCGCTCATTATTTTCTCCTGGCATTGTCTACATCGGCATTTTTTTAAATTGGCCGATCTTGTTGTTTCGAACTTTCATCACCGGGTAGTAAAACTTTATGATTCGAAATATTTTTGTTACGCAACGCGGTGTGTTTTATGTACTCCTAGTATGCATTTTCTAGAAAGATGTAATAGACGAGATTACGTTCAATTTTTGTTTCTCTGAGTTTGCCAATTGCGTAAACTTTCGATTTCGGTATTTTGAAAGTTTCCTATCTCTTCAACTGATCGGTTCTACTTTGTGCTTCAGGGAGGATTTCGGTTACAAATCCTGGACGCTCTTGATAGGCCGTTGGTCGATCTGACACCCGTCACGAAGAACAGCGAATTCGTGGAAGATGACGCCACGTGAGTCTACTAATATTACTCATTGTCTGGATAATCTCGTCGAGTTTATTATAACGATAACAAACACGGATATCCTAATTTTCAGGGCGCAGAGTTACGCCATACAGTTACCCCAGAATTTCACTTGCACAGACTGTACGATTCGACTTCTTCGAGAAGCTGAAGAGTGGGGTGCGAGCTACAGATTCTGGTCCTGTGCCGACATCGATGTAAGTGAATAATCTTGATAATGCTCGATGAGAATGTTCGATAAGTCAGAAGTGTTCAGCACATTCCGACGCTGATCTATAATTTGTGTGTATTAGATCATCGATAGGAAGGCCTACAGGGAAGATTGCAGCGGTCACGGCCGACATCTTCTGGCTCGCTGCAGATGTGATCGGCTGTATCATGGTAGTAGGTGCGAATTTAAGGAGGAATGCCTGGATGACTCGGATTGCGGTATTCAGGGCACGTGCATCGACAATGGCGGCACGACCGCGCCCACCAAGCACTGTTACTGCAACATTGGATGGTTCGGTCCTGGTTGCGCGAAGAGTAAGTTTCACCGAGCGAGGACTTCGAGGACAGCGTCTAGGAAAATGAAATTCAAAGAACATTCCTGCGATGCGCGTCCATAATTATTCAGCCAACATTGTGTCCTCCTTACCATAAGACACAATGTTTATTCTCCCCGAAGTCCTCTCTCCAGTCGGCCTCAAGTGAAATTGCTCAGCATTTTCTACATCTTCGCATTGTTAGCGTCCCGAGCCGCTCTCTATTCAGTCAACAACTTCTTTCAGAGTCCCCAATTAAGACAATCGACTTGGACCTCGACGCTTACACGACGAGGAAGTTCTCCGACGACTTTACCTTCCACTGGCGTATACTCAAGGAGAGCAAAGAACTCGAGGGCGTTATGGTTGTAAATGGCACGAGCTGGGTCGGCGTTGGCTGGCGACCAAACGACTTGTCACCGGCGTGTCGAGCTTTCCCCGAGATTCAAGAAAAACCAAAAGGAGAACCGCTCCCACAGCCAGAGCCAAAATCGGAACCGGAACCCGAGTCCGAGCCGAAGGCTGAACCAAAACCGGAACCCGAGCCTGAACCTGAGCCCGAGGCGGGAACGGAACGGTCCGGTGCCAAAAGGAGATCAGCCAAAGCTCATGATCTTACTGCGTTGGCTGCAACTTCTCGACCCGACACTGACGTCACTGTGCACAAGAGCGTGACTTATCGCGTCAGCACAAAGCAAGGCGAATATCTTTTAGTTCTTCTTCTTAACCTTTTCGTTACAACGAGCGTGCATAATGATCCTTTTTTTTAACGTCGCGCGATACGAACAATACTTTTGTACGAGATCATCCCGTGAATCGTGCCATTTCTTGTTGCATTCTATGTGTATAAACGTCTGCGTTTCGTTTAGGCCAAATGTTTATACATGGAATGTAGTACAGGACCGATTAAAAGTAAATGCAATTGCAAGCTCGTATAATGTGCAGCTTACGATCGAGAGCGTCGTTCAATATTCATGTTCAATATTTCTGCAGGGCGTAAAAAGAGGTCTCCAGACACTGCGGCATCCTCGGCAAATGGTACGTATCGACGCTTGAAAGAAATTTACCAATTAAGGACTCCCCACGCTTCCCGTAATATTATACAGTAGCAACAAGTAGTTAGCGTTTGAATAAGTAGTAGTATATTTGGCGTCCTTATTCGAGTTCGAGACACTGCGCACCAGGTGGTGGTCCGTAAGAGGTATAAGCAGTAGGTAGTTGCACGACGATCGATGCTTTGTTGCACAGGGGAACCCGTCGCCGAGCCGAGCACTGTTGACAGCACCAACACCACGCCCGAACCTATATCAGAGCCAAAGTCCGAACCAGAGCCCAAATCTGAGCCTGAACCTCAATCCGAACCTGAACCGAAGTCCGAGCCTGAACCTCAATCCGAACCTGAACCGAAGTCCGAGTCTGAACCGAAATCCGAACCTGAACCGAAGTCCGAACCCGAACCCAAGTCTGAACCCGAACCGAAATCCGAACCCGAGCCGAAATCAGAACCGAAGCCAAAGTCTGACGCAGAGCTAATATCCGGTTCAAAATCTGTCTCGAGCCCGGAGTCGAGATCTCAATTAAAATCAATTTCGAAACCGCAAGCAAGAGCCTACACGGAACCCAAGACTGAACCCGAACCGAAGTCAGAGCCCGAGCCGAAATCGGTTCCTGAACCTAAATCCGAGCCAGAGCCTACATCAGAGCCCGAACCCAAGTCCGAGCCGGAACCTAAATCTGAACCCGAACCCAAGTCCGAGCCAGAACCTAAATCTGAACCTGAACCCAAGTCGGAACCAGAACCGAAATCCGAGCCCGAACCCAAGTCAGAACCAGAACCAAAGTCTGAACCGGAACCCAGTTCCGAACCAGAGCCAAAGTCTGAACCGGAACCCAACTCCGAGCCACATCCAAAGTCAGAGCCGGAGCCAAAGTCTGAACCCACCTCGGAACCGGAGCCGATTTTGGGCCTCCGAACGAGCGCTACAAAAGGTAACGAACTAATCAGCCGAGTCGACGCTTCTTTCCTCATTCACTCACATTACGCTTTCACAATTCACCTAGGGTTACGAGGCACATTTTAGTGGAACACCCTGTACATAGTCGATGTCGATTAATATTTATTCAAACACTCACACCACAGAGAACTGTTTCCTCGTATTTAGTAGCAACCTAAATATCTCTACACACTTACCAGTATCGAATGAGTTTGACTTTCCTTGAGACGCAAGGAATTAACAAAACGTACAGCAATCCAGTAACACTTCTAGCAGATAAGAAGTAACGTATGCCATCCATTAATAACGTATCCACGTAATCAGTAGTACTAACACGACGTACGAACACACTCGTTCATGGAAAATAGGTAATCGTAGAATCTTAAATAAGTCGACGTGATTTGTATTCGTCTTGGTACATCTGCTTCCTTTGTCGCTTTCGCATTAATATCTCAGTAATGGTTCTGTGACTGTACAGTTGCATCCTGTAATTCACTATACTGTACGAGTATCGACGATCTACCTATTACTCATGTATTCTATACAATTCCACAGACAAATACTATGAGTGTCGATAATTATACCGACCCAATGACCAATGACCAGCAGTCGAGGTTTCTAGTAAAGAAAATAATTACTTAGTACCATAATCATCTAAAACCTCTGGCAGAAAGTATTCGACCTTTAATCATTCGAATGCATCGTTAGCACTGTAAAAATATTGAATATAAAATTTTTAGACAAAAAATATTTCAATATTTTTCAATATACAATACCGTTCTAGTTAAGGGGGAGACCCCCTATTCTCGATCATGGAAAGATGGGGTTTTTCAATAGTCAAAAGCGCTAGATAAAAGATCAATCCAGACCGCAATCGCCTTCAAAAGTCTTACTTTTACTTTACATAATTTGCACTACTCGGCTTATGAAAATAGCTACGTGCGCAGCTTTATGCTTCCGAATAATGCAAATTACGCCTCGTAAACGTAAAAATAGGAAATTTGGGGGTGACTGCGGCCTAGATTGATCTTTTATCTAACGCTTTTGGCTACTGAAAAAGCCCATCTTTGCATTATGGAGAAATGAGAAGACCCCTTGCGATCCTGAAAACGAGAGTCTACCTCCAAAGAATAAAATACTATTTTGCATTTTTACTATACGCCGAAATAATCGAACATTAACTGCCAGTAGTGTCAGCCATGATTTCAAAAGCATAAGCGCGGCCCGCTCTCATTATAAGCTCTTCGACAGACCCGAGAGTTTCACGTACAACTCGAGAATGCTGTCTCGAATATTTTAAGTCATCGTAAAAAGTAACTGTACCTCGAGCCAGTCATCGCTTAATCGTTCGGGACATGATCGCCCGGCTTATTTTAATCTGACCTGGTTGTTCGTGATCGAAGCGATCCTGCCTGGACCGGTGCACAAGTACACGCCGAAACACGACTTCAACCCCATGGACTGCACCGACATCATAATCGGATCGGCCCGAGGAAATAATCACAGGATAGCCGACTATTACACCAGGGATAGATCCACGCCCAGGAAGGACGACTTTTGGGGTGGCAGGGACACGCTGACCGCCGCCATGGGATTCGAAAAGGATGGTGTTACCACGATACTGTTCAGACGGAAACTAGCTGCGAACGAGCCGACCGACCATGAAATCATCGACGCGAACATGCACGTGATATGGGCCAAGGGTCAGGAACCCGGGAAGTATGTCCACAACCCGCCCAGTGGCATTGAGAAGGCCAAGGTCAGCGTGAAAGACTTCTATAAACCCGATGAGCTGAAGTATCACGGCCACGGGTCGCAGAGGGGAGCCCTCAGCCTCAACTTCTTCGGTAAATCGAGCCATTGGTCTTCTTCTTATTATTTCACAGCGAAGAAGTATTATTGAAGTGTACTTCAGACTGCATAAGATTATTTTCCATTTTGTGGAAGTTACATAGTAGCAAGATAGTTTCTTAAAATTAAAGAATCAAATGATTTCTTCCTTATTGTAATGCGTTTAATGTTTACCTTCATTATTAATTTGTCTAAATATTTTCAGAGGAGAAGAACAGGCCAGAGATGACCAATGGCGATACAGACATGCCAGTTGGAACTTGCCATGGCGAATGGCACTATCCCAGACAATGTTCACCAGAAAATCGCACTTGTGAATATTCCATACAGTGGACGTACAGAAGTCGAAAGGTAATGCGACCATTGCAAAAAACATTTTAAAAATTGCACCATTAGGAAACGCATGAATAACGACAATATTCTTACAGGATGAATTGTCATTCGTTATCTCCACGACACACACAGACAGCTGGACCGGTGTTGGCTTCTCTGACGACGAAAAAATGGTACCGTCTCTAATTAGCTAGCATCGAAAACATTAAAAACACTCTAATTGCGTGAAATCCACAGTCCAGTATGTCTAATTCACCTTGTTCGTTTCTCAGTCACAAACGGATGCGGTGTTGGGCTGGGTCGACGTGAAATCAGGTCGTGCATTCTTGATGGACACCTGGATCAGTGGATACAGTGCGCCGTTGCTCGATCCATCCCAGGATATTTACAACACAGGTGGCAGTAAAGCGGACGGTGTAACAACCCTGAGATTCTCGAGGAAACGAGTAACGAAAGACAACAGGGATCTCTCGTTCACCGACGATCACTGCTTGTACATGATGTACCCTGTAAAGGGTGGCATTTTCAACGCTGTCAGCAAGAAGATACGCAAACACGACGCTGTACCTGTCGTTTCATCCGAGAGGATATGCATCAAATCCTGCGGCGACGAAGGTTGGTATCACCTTCAACGTTTTAATGAAACACATTTAATTTATCTTTACTAAAAGATTGCTTCGTTACCGCAGATCTCGAAGCTATGACCACACCCGCACCCCCAAGACTACATTACAACGTAGAAGTGAAACTGGTGAACTTAGGCGATGGTTTCACAGCACCCACGCCTGGCAGCTCCGATTTCGAAGTGATTTCGAACACGATAGCCGACAGCTTCGGTCCAATTGTCGAGAAACTACCTGGTTATTATCAGATACGGCTAGACGAGTTGCAGAAGTGAGTTCTGAGCGTTGCGTGACTGTATAGGCTAGCGAAATGGTCGGAGTTTTAATTGTTCTATTAATTTCTCGAAGGGATTTGGAACAGAACGGCGTTATCGCGCGTATGGATTTAATATTGGACAAGAATGAAATTAAGGGTAGGTCACTGAAGCCCATGGACACCAGCGCGGCCGCGGAAAAGGCATTGAAAGAAGCTCTCGTCAGTGGAAAAGTCGGCGCACTCAGCGTGGACCCGCAATATCTGGTCATTAAGGCACCTCGAGGTGTGTAGAAGATAATACGAAACTTTTAAAAGTAGAGAACGACTTTGAAAATTGCTTAGGGCAATGTTCAATTCTATCTTGCCGCGACAGAAATGATTAAAGCAGCGTATACATTAGCAGACCCCTTCGAAAGGAAAATTCAAAGATTTTCTTGTAATATTGTATTTAATTCCATTATATCTTTTCCTATTATTACAACAAACTTAACAAAGCGAGCTTAGTAGTGACAAGCTGATGTGTTCATACATCTCTAGCTTCATACATTGTATTTATAATTATGTGTATAGTATTAAATACGTAAGTGATATAAGGCATCGATCCAACAATGGATAATTCTTTTTTGTTTTTGGTCACCAGTGAACGACTTAATTGGAGAAGACGCGGACGAAGGATCGTCATTTACGTCGGATCTGTTCCTCGATCCGACCAAGCTGTACATCCTTGTCGGTTGCGTGGCTGCGTTGCTTGCCCTGATCCTATTACAAGCGAGCTGCACTCTCTACAGATCGTCCCGAAGACGAACAACGAAGGTACATGACAAATTCTACCGTGAACGTTTTCCACCGTCTCTCTTTCTACGTAGCCGTCCTCTCTTCGCTGTTCTCTGCTCGTGTCTCCCTCGATCATTTCTCTCCCTCTATCTTTTCTCTGTTTCTCTGTGTATTGTGTGCATCTAACTCTTTTTATAACGACTGTAGTACTGTGTCGGTAAGAGCAGTGCTGGTTTTCGAACCTGCGCGTGTCAGAATCTAAGAAGCCGAACCCGTTTCTTGTTGGACCTGTTCGGTAGTAGCGTTTCTAGGCTATCAAGATAGCTTTTGTACTAGAGTTTGCCTGTTCTCTGCTTTCCGTGTTATTCAGTGTAGGCAGTGTTTAGCGACGAAGGCGAGCCAACGTCGATAGAAGAGGGGAAAATAGTTCACGATCTGGTTACACCATAGACATTTTTGTTCTGTTGTGATTTTTGAGTATACGATTGAAGGAAACGAGTCGCTTTTGTCTCGACGAGACAGCTATCGCTAACGGCTCTGGCACACACGGTGAAAACTGTAGACACCTCGCTCTTAGTGAACCCGAAAACGATCTTCTGCTTCGCTTGTGTTGCATGATCCGCGCTCTCCGCGACCATCACGTGGTAAAGAGGGTGTACTCGCTGCCTCTGGCTTCCTCCGACGCTCCCAACCCGATTCATCGCACGAACGCGACGCGGTACCATCGACAAAACGGCGATCACCACCATCACCATCACCATCATCTTCGGCATCATCACCAACACGCTCCATACGATATGCAACGTCCTAATCCCAGCTGGTAGAAGCTTCACACTCGGTACATGATCGACGCGCTAATATTACTCATCGTACGCTCGTTTGCTCACTAATCCAGGTATAATTCTATACTGGTTCTTTTGCTATTGTCTCTGTCGCTCTTCTCTCTCTCACTTTCTCTCTCTCTCTCTCTCTCTCTTTCTCTCAATCTCTCTCTCTCTCATCAGATGTTTATTTTCCCTAATTATTTCAGCACTCCGTTTCAGACGCGAGCAGACCGACCATCTCTTTACCCGCAATTTCGCACGATTCTGCGAGCTGCAGCAGGCTACAAGTGATTGCAAGCAATAGCATACTAGACTGCGGAAGTTTATGCAATTTGTAATTTTTCGAGACGATCTTTTAGAAGGAGGAACCAAATAAGATATTATTTTCAGTGGTAGTAGCTTTTGTAGATCTGAAATGTCAAAATTTGAAAATTTTCGAAAGCCATAAATGCATAAAGATCCGCAGTCTACTCGTGGCACACGTGCAGACAATTTATAGCGAGATTATGCAAAATATCCTAGAAAACAGGATTCCCGAATTTCTACTTCGTCTGCTACAGTGGTAAACTTTAGACATCTGTGCTAATGGTTACAATCACATCGACCAGTCTGTGTATATAAAGCCGAATGTTTCTCGTGCAGTGCACCGGGTGCAAAGTATAGTGGATGAAAGAGCAGCCACTTTGAATCTACAGTTTTGTTCTTGCATCCATTATGTTCGCGAGTAGAAGCGTTCCGAAACTGTCGACTGACAAAGTCAAAGCTATGTCCACACTGAAGCAACGAGCTACTTCTTGTTGATGTCCCGCGTTTCTTCAAAGAAATTCTTGGTGGTTTGTATTCGGAGCTGTAAACGATGTTCCTACAGTATATTCCTATTATTGTCCGATTCACAAGCATATGTTAAAATGTCTAGACTAGTGAAATGGGACAAGGGTATCAGTAACAAGTTAATCAAAAAGTACGGAAGAGAAAAATTCAGAAATGCATAAGAAGATGAGTGGAGGTTCTTCTCTGCATCGATGTAATAGGCTCAGCTTATTAAAATTATAAGAAGAAGAATGAAATCTAGAACGTAGAGCCTTGAAATCCAAAGAAAACATTGTTTCAGTGTGGACAAGGTGTTTTTATAAGTTTACGCAGCAATATGAGGCAACAAGCGTTGCTCGTGTTGCTCCAGCGAGGGGAGGAGCTAAACGATAATGCCACCGGTTGTTTTCAGGATCGCCTGATCGCTAGCAACGCTTGGAAGGACTACGCTTCCGGCGCGAACACGAACTTCGCGTTCGAATCGTTCGAAACGGAGGAGAAGGCACCGCCGCCACCAGTTTCGAGTCTGCCTCGTCACAGGGAGATGACCGGCAACGGTCTCGGTGGTACCGACCAGGTGGAGGGGCCAACTAGGATGGTGGGTCCTCGGGCGACGTATAGTTTGCCTCGGGCCCCTGGTTCCAGGCACACGGCGCCGATCCAGCCCGGTTACTATACTCAGGACCGCAGGGACCACTATCAAAGGTCAAAAGGCAACGCGCACAACCCGTCGAGTGGCGTGTCGACCCAGCCGAATCAGCCGGACTTCTACTTCATGCCCAGCCAGCGCAAGTACAGCGGCGAGGTGGTGCGCGTGTACGTCGATTATGGCAGCCAGGCGACGAAGTAGAAGAGCGAAGATGGGAGCATGTGAAGCTCCGCCAGTGGCCCCCCTCTTCTCTGCTTTCGAATCCCCGAGCGGACAATTGTCGTTTCTTTTTCCTCTACTTTCCTTTCCTTTCTCTTTTTTACATCGCTTCAGTGAAGCGACGTGTGTGTACATAAGATGCAGTGAAAAGCGGACCTGCAGGAAAAGAAAGAGACTTCGCTCGTAACGAGCTCACCCGCCGGTGCTGCCCCCTATCCTGATGGAACAACGTTCCCCTCTACGATGCAAGAATGCCACCCCTTTCTTCTCTACATCCGTCGATCACTCTCACTCGCGCGGGCTGTTTCAAAAACAAACCAAGCCTGACGGTTCTCGTTACGGAATAGTACGCAGAAGTGGCGCTTACGACCAAAGAGTTATCGATAAGGCGCGCCCTGTCCGCGGCCGGTTCCGTACGAAGCACGCGCGGGTTATTATTGTATCTATTCCACGCGAACACGATGGGCGGTGAACACGACGACGACGGTACCTGCCGTTGACCGCTGTGCGCCCTAAACGAAATACACTGTACTTACAAACAAGCATGGACGTTTGAGTAATAAAACGTTTGTACATTCTCTTTTTAATCGAACGCGACATGCTTCCCTTCTTGGCTCAGTTAGTCGGTAAATAAACGTTTCGAATAGAGCATATTATGTTTTAGTGTAGTCTGTATTATACGGATGTGGCTCTGGGTTAACCCTCTATAACGCTGCAGAATGTTCAAGCTGATATTTGCGTCTCCCGTCTCTTGGTACAGTTCATTGTTTCAGCGGCATTCAGCTTTTTCGACTCCAGTTGTAGTGAACAATTTTCTGGTACAAAATCAGGTTATGGAGGGTTAGTGGTGTCCCCCTGAAAGAACGAACTTCTACGCGGTGTTTTGGCGAGTGGTGGAAGAAAATTTAAGAACTAATTCTTCGCAGAGTGCAGGATAAAAATGATAAGTAAATGGATTGCTCTAGACTGCGGATTATTATGCAAAATAAAAATTGTTTGTTTTAGTGCAAGATGTAGAAGCTACATAGATACTTATTTCTTTTCTTAATCATTTTATTGAGTTGAAAATGATACAATAGTATTTTCAAATTCTTTCAATGTATTCACTGCTTTGCATTTGATCTACTCATTTTTGTTGTAAATGCATAACATCCGCAGTCTACTTATCACTAATAGGATAACATGTCCTTTGACTCTCGAAACCGACGTTCAACATCAAATTCATTTCTACCCGCAGATGTACTACCTTGTATTGTCTCCGAGAATCACCCTTTAAATTTTCTCCGATCTGTTGTCGAACACCGTGATTCTATGGGGGTAGAAGTAGCGATTAGTTTCCGACAAGAGTTTCCTATTCGCGTAGCTGTTAGAACGATGTTTTCGAGACTGAGTTTTCGAAAAGAGTGGGCTCCGATGATTGCACGCGTTCTAAAATGATCAGTGGACGGTCGTAAAGCGGTATCGTGGCGAGGGGACGACCGTTTTAAAAATATCCATGAATTTAGGACTCGCATTAGCTGTTGACGAGCAAATCATATTTCTGTTTCCGTTTCGTGGAACGGGAGTCGTGTGTCTCGCTCGTGGCACAAGAGAACGAGAGCAAAACAAGGAAAAACGAAAAACAAACTGCGAATTCTCATGGCTGTAATTTTCCTATTAATGTCAACAACAGTGCTGGTAACGGTAATAAGTGGCGACGACGCTCTATAGACACAGTGGTGTGGTTTTGGTGGACGCGAGAAACACCCGTGCAAAAAATCGAATTAATACACCGAGCCACTTTCGAAATTCTTGTCCGTTCTCTCTCTCTCTCTCTATCTTTCGTTTCATTTCTCTCTCTCACTCTTTCTTTCTTTCTTTGTCTTCGTGTTCTATGCCGTTATAGATTGGATCATTGGAAACTTGTGTGTAATACTTACAATGACGACACCACTGTCGGCGATGACAATCATGTTGGTACGGATTTATAAATTATTACAATAATGGTAAAATTAACGATAATACTTGTAATAATCATAATAACGATAGTAGCAGCAGTAGTAACGATGGCAATAATATTACAGTATTAATAATTACATTTAACGTCGTTAACAACGGCGTCGCGCGCAAAAACATGACTTCCGATGTGTGTGTGTGTGTCTCTCTCTCTCTCTTTGCGTGTATATATATATATACGTGTATGTGTTTCTCCATGAGCGATGGAATATTCAAGATACATAAGAAGTAATAATAATTAATGAATTAATTAATTAATAATAATTAATAATAAGGCGACGTCACCCAGGTAAGCTTTTTAGTCCAATACCAACGAGAAAGTCTTTGTGGATCGTTTGTTCGGAAGCCAATTAATAGCACGCATTGCCTCTTGATCCTATTATTACATAACTAGTAATCGAGCACATAATCTTTTTTTTCGGTCCTACCGTAAAACGTTATTTTTTTTTTCTTTCCTCTTCGGTCACACACACGTGTGAAGTATGAGAAACAAAGGGGTCTACACGCTCTGAAAAATCAAGCCAGCACACCCGCCGAAGCTCGTGGACGAGGAGCAAGAGAAAGATTCGTCAGGATCACGAGAATAAATGCGTCTCGAACATAATATACACAGTAGGAGAAACAAGTACTCATACACTCGGCGTTGCATGCTTTTTTTCATCGTTTAAGTACTATTTTTATTGTAACAGCTAGGTTAAAAATTCTTTCCATCAGTCTATAGAAGTTTGATAGAAAATCACGTCCTCGCAAGTACCGTCTGGTACGCGTCGTCTTTAATTTAGCGGTATGCTGAAAACAGTATTAGTAATCGAAAGCAAGGTTTAGAGGTGTATGAACACTTTTTCCGCTGACCGTATACAGAGCGTCCACCCAACGTCGAACCTTCAATATTTTCTTCGTTCGTAGTACCACCGTAGAACTCCTGTGAACGACGGTTTTACAATTTCGTTCGGAATTGTTCATTAAAAAAGCTTTCTAGGTTCTCTCGCGAGAAGGTAGAACTCGTTCGATACCCTATTGCTAAGTCCAAGGTAAATGAAAATTATGCCTTAACGAAACCATAAAACTTCACAGGCAAAATTCTACCAGGATACAGAGTATAGGGGAAATATTGCAGCTAATAATGTCAGGTGGAGAACCCTATCAGTTTACAGTTCTACCAAGCAAATTTGCACTTCTCAATGCGCAGACGCGAACGACACGCGAGCAGGAATTCTAATGCAGCGATAAAAATGATCGTCTCGTTTGCTTTTCAAGTATCCAGCCGTAATCCGTATCAACACCCTATCCGACGAGAACGAATCACCTAGTCTCTCTCACCGAGTCCTACTTCCGAACTCAAATTTGCTCGGTAGAGTCACATTTGCTTGGAATAAGGATAAACCTGTAAGTAAAGGATAATGGCAGCTTTGTTTGTCACTCAATCAGGCTCTCGTTAGTCGATTTCCTTTGAAATGGAAGCGTATCGTGTCTCCAACAAAGGGAAATATACCCGAGCAAACCTTTGCACCCTCGAGTCGCTTAAATCCTTCTTCCTTAATTAATTTCTCGACGATCAAGCAAAACTAGGAACAGGCAACCACGTGTGTTTTGCTCACAGATCAAGTTTACCCTTATTCACAATTATACTGTTTAATCATACAAACGGTTATTATAATAGAAACAAATTTATTTATACGATCCGTCGCGCGTATACCAGCTCCGACGGGTATGCTGTTTCCGAATAGTTTCATTTAGTATTTCGTATTCATCACTATCGCATTCTTTCATTCAAGCAAGCAGCATGCAACAAGCATGCAATACATATCACACATACCCTTCCACTCTCTCTCGCTCTCTATTTCTCTCTTTCTGTCTCGCGACATGCAGTTTGCTTTCTTGTCTCTTCTTCTTTTGTTTTGTCGCTCCTATATACTGGTATTTCCTCTGCTTTTACAGTACATTCATGGTCCATCGTGCACTCGTAAGGACGCATACAACACGCGGAGGTCGGTACCACAAAAAACTGTTCTCCTTTCTCTCCCACTCTCTCACTCCTCCTCTCATTCACTTTCTCTCCCGCTCTTTCACTCTCTCCGGCTCCAATTTGTCGGTCAAAGCAGTGTAGTCGAGAATACGGACAGGCGAACATCTGATAAATGGAGTGAACACGATAGTAAGGCTTAATTTTAATTTGTTAGTAAATCGTAATATCCCGCGCACGCGTTGCTGCATTCTGTGCACAGACGAAGCCTGTTTTCCACGCAGGTAATGCACTCGAACGACCGGCTTTCGCTCGTCACTCGAGCTTTATTTATATATATATATATTTATATATTTATATAATATTTATATAATAATCTCTCTCTCGCACACACACTCGCTCTCTTTCGCACGCTCGTTCGCTCAATCATTCTCTCGCGCGCGCTCTGTTTGTTTACTTGAAAACGGTTTTTTAACTCCGTCTTTGTTCTATTATTTCATTTGCATTTTTTTTTATTATTCGTTTTCTTGAACGACGTGTCTTTCTCGTTTTCGGAACTTATTTTTTTTTCCTCATCCCGGCTGTCTCTCCCTGCCTCCAAATTCTACCGATCTTTCGTTCTCTTTTTCTTTCTCTCGCTCTCTCTTTCTTTCTTTCTTTCTTTCTTACGCGCTCGCTCGCTTGCTCTCTCTCTCTCTCTCGCTCTCTCTCCCACACGCTGTTTTTTTTATCTCTGTACATCTATCATCTATATTGTCACTCCGGCAAATGATGCCCACGATCGTTCCCCATTATCCGTTCTGCTATCCTGCATCGCTCTCGTTCGTTCGCCGCTTATTGTTCGCCGTTTCACTTTCTCTGTCTGACATCGGAGTCCTTGTTGGGCGTTGGTTTGCTGCGAAACAAAATGGGTAACGATCAATTGGAATCCCTAAGCAGCTTGGAAACGGTGCAGGACGACTACGAGGCCACATGCGGACGAGTCACGCGATTGGACAAGACGCGGAGGAATCGATATGCGACGACATTGTCGCTGTGTGGCGGTGTGATAGGCGAAATTTCTGCCTGCTAACCGTTCAACTTGAGGTTCCGAATTTTTCACAGTAACTTTCGCCACTGTACTGTCCGATAATTGTAAATATCAATTATCTTCAACATCTTTAGAAAATTTGGATCATTTAGTCTGAAACTATACATTTATGGCTGTCTGAGAAAATTTATACAGAATTCTAGACAGGTTCTAATATAATACTCCGTAATCTGATTAAATAATGTATGCTATAATAAAAGACTATTTTGGTCGAACCTATATTACCCCAAAAAAATGTATAAAGAACGTGCGTGTCTCGCGTTCGCGAATCAGAATGCTTTCTCAAGTTGAGCAGATAGTAGCCTCAAGATTTCGAACGAGCACGAAACTGGAAGCGAGTGTAGGACGTTTGGAAATCAACGGAAAGTTTGAAGGACATTTAACTTGTATAGGATAGCGGAATCTCATGAAGGCTCCTGTTGCTGTGTCGCAGTAAAACGGTCGGACAAACGGAGCTGCGGTACTTGTCTCGAGTTTCAGGCTTCCGTGGTTGCGTCAGCTTTTCCTAGCGCCCTTTTCGGGAGACGCCAGTAAAGCTGAAAACGACGGCAAGTCTTCAAGGGAAACGACGTGAGGCAGTAGCGGGAAAAACTCAATCGCGCAGGAGCGGACGATCGACGTTGTTCTGTCGGGAAGGATTGGATCTCAACGGTCTTGTAACCGGGGAACTCTGGCGGTGGCGGTGTTACAGGAGGATCAATTGGTAGTTCGGATGGTGGAAGAGGTCCACGAAGTGGAACGTAATATTCCGTTGTGCCGAGTCCGGAGGTACCCGCGCTACGTTTGACGCGTGCATGCAAAATGATTACACAAACATCTTCGTAATGGTTTCTTAAAACACTAATCCAATACTGTTGGACTTTAATAAAATACTACATGATCTTCGAGTATATATTTCACGAATAGTCTTACTTTAGTCTTCCTAAAGCAACTCGTATTTAGAAATTAGTTCTGACAATTAACGTAGAAATCAAGTTTGTAGTATTTTCGTAAAGACACGCAAGAAAAATGAAAGAAAATGTACGAACAATGACCCAGGCACCAGGTAGTCCCCGTGAGGGTTAAAGTGATCTAATTTGATTAGGGTCACAGCGAGAAGCTCCCCAAATGGAAAGATTAGGTACTGAAGCAAATAAAATACGTACGTGTCGGGACTCTGATCGGTGTCGGATTCCTCGAGCTCAGCCTTGTTCCGCTTCTTCTCGTAAACTAAAATGATGGTGCACAGAACGATGACCTCCGCGCAAATGCCTAGGAAGGGCCAGAGGGCGGCTAGCTTGTCTTTGACCCTGAGGAGTGTTTGGGCCTCGGCCACGTGACTCTCGGAGGTGTCGGACCAGTTATAGGACACCTTACAGATGACGCTGCCGCGGTCCTTCATCTCGATGTTGTCGACAATCAGTAAGGTGCCGTAGATACCTTTCTCCTGGTCCGTTCCGATCTTGACGCGTCCTTCGCTGCGCTTGTAAGTCTGCTCCCCGAACGTCCATGACACCTTGATGCCGGGACTGTGCTTGCCGGAGCACACTAACTGCAGCTTCTCGCCTTCCACCACGCTGACAGATTGAACCATGTGTGCCGTGGGTCTCGCTGCAACAACACACCAATACCTTAACGAAAGTTCGAGCTTTCGATCATGCACAATTATTATCTTTTCGACGTAATCCTTTATCATCTATTATAGAAATGCTTCCCAAACCGTGCGCCGCAAAATAATTAAAATTATATAAAAAATGAGTCAAATATGAAATAATATTCTCAATATAAATCATTAAAATAATTAGCTACTAAAATATATGCATACATATATAATAGGTGCGCCGCAATTTTTTCATTTGCTGTGCGCCGCAAGTAAAAAAAGTTTGGAAAGCACTACACTATAGATAAACAGTGTATTCCACTGATATTGCGTTATCTTGTTATCAGAAACATCGATTTCACTTGGAATTGTAACTTTCTGTTTTGAAATAGCACTTCTGTGGTGTAATATGATCTAATATACAGGATGGTTCTATATACACTGCGCTAGCTTAAGCACAGCGCATAGCTTACTTTTTGCTTTTGAAGTAGTACAAGTTAAAACAAAGGATGACCATTCGTAAGAAACGTGAACTTTTTCCTACGGTTTTTCCTTCTCGAGATAATCGACTGTAATTCCAACAGGCATTCCGCGGATCTTCGTGCAGATCTCAATTTGCATGAATTCTCTTACAAGAACAAGGACGAGGAACAAATTCGATTTACCAACTAGAAAATTCCTTATTATAAAAATAGGATACTTTTATCGTCGTTGAAAAGGAACTTCCATAAATGCGTAAAAATCCACAGTCTCTGCGTTACAGTTTCAGATAAGTAGAAACTGCAAGTCGTGGCCAGACATCGCTGGAAAATATTTTATTCTACATCTCGGACGCAATTTTTCATGCAAACTCATTACCTTTCCAGTTTCGTTTCCCGTCTACCGACGTCCCGAGAATACGAATTTATGAAAAGAAGGGCACTGAAAGAACCGATACTCACGTACGATCCTGTACTCTGTGGAGGCATTTTGTTGTGCCTTGCAAGAGTAGTTCCCGACCAAGATGTCGTTGCTCTTCAAGAGCTCCAGAGAGCCGGTTTCGTTGTCTACCTTGAAGAGATCCTCGTTGCCGACCAAGGCTGTGTGGATCGGAACATTCTCCTTCATCCAAGCGGCCTTCGAGACGGGGGTTTTATTCGCGCATTCCAGCGTCATGGGTGCGTCCTTTGCCGACAGTACTTTAATATGGATATCTGCGTTACAGAAGATGAAGGACGTTAGATATCAAAGGCTATACGTCATCCTGAAATTTGTAAAAAGCGCAAGCTCTAGGAACTAGTCAACGACTTCTAGATTTCATTCGGTCTAAATACCGTACTTACAATTTTTCTTATTTTTAATTAGCACAATTACTGGTTAATCAGAAAGCACAATCAAACGCTCACAGATTAGTAAAATAGTGTTATGTACAATAGATATATTTTGTTTTTGTATGCCAGTTTGAAATTCGTTCATTTTCAACGATTTTCAGGGATCACGTTGTACACAGTTTCGTAATTCCCGAAGAAGCATGGCCGCCTTATCTTCGAATCATTATCGAAGTCCCGAAGAATGTTATCTTTCGAACGTGCAACAATACGTACACATGGATCGATGTATTATCGCGGCGACTGTAATGCAAACAGTGCCGCCATACTTGTGTTTCAGTTGCCTGTGATAAAACTCGTAATGCTTCGTAATTTACAGCGGCAAGCGTAAATTGCGTTAGGCACGCTAGAATGGTTTCCGATTCAACTCTCGTGCTGGATCGGTAATGGAAAGGCAATAATGTACCTGCGATTTATACTATCCAGGGAACGGTAGTGTGTCTGTCTCCGATAGAATTTGTTGTCTAAGAAAATCTAACGGAACGTGACGGACACGCGTGCACGAATTTCAATTGTTGTTCGTTGTTCAAACATTCTCAAGGATGTTTTTCACCTATGCTGAAATATCTATCCTCCGTTGATAAGAACCACAAGCAAACAGTAGTATTGACTGGTAACGATAAACCAATGTTAGCGATAAGCAATGTAATGGCGAGTCGTGTCACGAAAAAGCGACATGCTTCGCAAGAAATTGGAGCAAAGTTTACTCATGAATATCCGAACTCTTTGTCAACACTGTTAAATACAACAGTATTTAATACTGTATAAAGTACGCTCGATTCGCGGTGACACGAGCGTGGATATGTTAATCGCAATTATCATTTAGGCTCGCGTAACTAGACTACCGCCGCAGCTGAAAAGTCGTGCGTCATGCGAGGCGCGACAGAACGGAAACCGACTCGTACTAATTGCGTGTAATAAGAGTACGGGACTCTGTTCTGTCAACGCGATCGTAGAGAGCAGTTGAAAATGCGATTACATGATAAGAATTAAACGAAATTGGTTAATTCCTATTTTCCTTAGGTACAACAATCATGTCGTTTAAGTGCGACTGAAGGTTGATTTTGCTCTCATTGCGTGGTTGTATTGTGTCTTTGCGCCGGTCAACGGTGACCGACAATCTTCTGTCAGTGCCGACCACATACGTGCAATTTCTTGCAGCAGCATGAGAATATAGTCAGCTAAAATCGCATGGTAGGGATAGCAGTCGCTAAGCAATGGTTAGACAAGCGCGTCAGTAGGGAGGGAAGCACACTATTTGTGTTTGTTTCGTCAATTTTTAACGAAACTGCAATTTTGTACATATTTTAAACGTGTGGATAGCTTCGCATTGCGGGGATAATAATCGCAAAGCAATTAGGATAAAGCGACTATAGGAAGGGAGCAGCGCTATAATGGAATCTGCTATTCCATAAGTGTTATTCACGAACAAAACTATAATATCTTACACAGCCTAAAAATATGCTTCGCTAACTTCACATGGCGGGGATGATAATTGCAAAGCAGTTGCTAGGGAAGAGCGACTATAGGGAGGGAACAGCTCTATGATGGAATCTCCTATTCCGTAAATTATAATTTCTTACACAGCCTTAAAATATAATATGATTCACTCGCTTCAGATGGCAGGGATAATAATCGCAAAGCAGTTGTTAGGATAGAGCGACTGTAAGGAAGGAACAGTATTATTATGGAATCTCCAATTCCATAAATTATAATTTCTTACACAGCCTTAAAATATGATTCACTCGCTTCAGATGGCAGGGATAATAATCGCAAAGCAGTTGCTAGGGAAGAGCGACTATGGGGAGGGAACAGCGCTACGATGGAATCTCCTATTCCATAAGTGTTAATCACGAACAAAATTATAACTTAAAATTATAATTTCTCACACAGCCTTAAAATATGATTCGCTAACTTAACATGGCGGGGATAATAATCGCAAAGCAGTTGTTAGGAAAGAGCGACTGTAAGGAGGAAATAGCGCTACGATGAAATCTCCTATTCCATAAGTGTTAATCACGAACAAAATTATAATTTAAAATTATAAAATCTCACACAGCCTTAAAATATGATTCGCTAACTTCACATGACGGGGATGATAATTGCAAACCAGTTGCTAGGGAAGAGCAACTATAGGGAGGGAACAGCGCTACAATGGAATCTCCTATTCCATAAGTGTTAATCACGAACAAAATTATAATTAAAAATTATAATTTCTTACAGAGCCTAAAAATATGATTCACTAACTTCACATGGCGGGGATAATAATCGCAAAGCAGTTGTTAGGATAGAGCGACTGTAAAGAGGAAACAGCACTATGACGGAATCTCTTATTCCATAAGTGTTAATCACGAACAAAATTATAATTTCTTACACAACCTAAAAATACGATTCACTCACTTCACATGACGGGGATAAAAATCGCAAAGCAATTGTTAGGTAAGAGCGACTGTAAGGAGGAAACAGCGCTACGACGGAATCTCCTATTCCATAAGTGTTAATCACGAACAAAATTATAATGTAAAATTATAATTTCTTACACAGCCTTAAAATAAGATTCACTCACTTCACGTGGCGGGGATAATAATCGCAAAGCAGTTGTTAGGGTAGAGCGACTATAGGGTGGGGACACCTATAGTCACGACACGGAGTCATCGAGAGGAAATATTCTCTAGGTAGAAAGTTAGGTTCTCACGTATGCTCGCCGGCACGAAGCTTCAACGCGAAGACTTGTCACGACTACAACAAGCTACGCATCCTCATGCAGGGTACGTAAACATCGCCAAGCATGCAACAACCAAAGCAAGCAAACGAACTATACCAGGTCGTTTCGTTAACCCTCGCGTGAACGCTTTCGACTCGTGTTTCATTCCAACCTTCCACTCGCTGTATGTTTCAACCCTTACAGCAACAATTTTCTAATAAAAACGAACTTGCACTTTGATCCCACAAATTGGTGTATAATTACTCGAAGAATGTAATTCATTGTCCCCCAATTGGTGAGATTTCTTTAACGTTTTATAAATGCACGACAGTTGTGGAATTAAGTTGTTACAAATCAAGCGTGTGCCATTATTCTTGTACCACGACGATTTTTCTTGTACTACGAAGAGAGGCTTTGGCGCTTCACATCTGTTCACAGAGAACTTAAATGTACAAAGTATTGCAAAGATCTACCAGAAAGGCTTGTAATCGCCTACCAAAAAAGCAAGACTTAGAAACGCCAAATAAAATTCGTTCTTCAAAAAATTAGTTTAAAAAAATCAATAACAATATTTCAGTTGACGCTTCGTTTTCGAGAAAATTGAGTTTGGTAATTCGGCGGTTGCGCGTGCTGTGGTATAGTTGTCGGCTGACGCGTCTGACCATGACCGACCGATTCTACTTCCCGTGAACGCAAACTGATATTTTCTCGAAACTGTAGCCAACCAAAAAAATATATGTTTACACATCACCTGATGCAGCCTGTACAAAAGCGTCATGGTACAAGTGCACCATCTTCTCCGAAATTTTCTTATCGTTGGTTGGAGAACTCTCAAAGATTATTATCGCAAGATAACGGGTCGTGTTACGAGAGAGGACGCCTGGCTAGTTAACCGCAAAGTGGCAAGCTGTTGTAACAACGATATAAAGAAAAGTGCAGAATTGCCAAAAGGAAAGCGGACGAGCAGCGGCAAGCAGAAGCAACCTGGTTGCGTAAAGATGGCCGTGTCGAGTGCCTCGGCATACGAACCAAAGTATATCCACAGATGAAAGACTTCGTTGCTGTCGGAGGTGCATTTGTAGTCCCCGTCGTGGTTGTCGGTGGCGTGTAACGCCCGTAGCGTGCTGCTTCCGGTTCCCGGCGAATTGACGACCAACTGACCACTGGCCAACTCCGGCTCGAGCGACTGCCCGTTTCTGGTCCATCTGATCGGATCGTCCGGCTTCAGGTCACTGCACTCGATCGACCAAGGTTGGCCCTCGCGCACGTCCGACACCCCCGTGTAGGTTACTTTATCGGGAAGAACATAACGAGCACACGTCAAGAGGCATACCAACGCCGATAGGATCGAAATAATGTTTGGCGTCTGGCTTTTTTCACGGACGCTAGGCATGCAGTTCATCCCTAAACCGAGTGCGCTAGATCCGTTTCACCGGCTCGGAACGCGAGCCAGAAACGGTCGGATTATAGATACGCAGAGTATCCCATCGACTCGCGCTCGATCTCGATCCTTCCTCTCTATTCCGAGGATCCACGATAGCGTAGTAACAAAAATTAATCGTATTCTTTAATTTGCTTGTCTGGTGTTGTATAAGATAATCTGTAGATGCGACGACCATGATGGAAATACTATTCAAAATATGCACCCCTCTTACGACTTACGCATCCCCTATTTCATTTTCCAGAAGATAGACGTTCACGAGGCTACCGAGATTGCTACTTATTACAGTCTGCTATAATCGAAAGGAGAAACTGGAGATATCTGCTCTAATGCTACCATTTCGGAACTATTGTTATTATGACCGATGAATTACGTAAAGTCTCTTCTTTGCTGAAAATAAGCTACGGTTCAATTTCTTATTAGAAATAGAAACAAGCCTTGGATTTCTCCATTCTCTGCGTTAACAGACCTCTAGCTCGCGCGTATTTCGGTCTCAATCTCGATCTGTTAAACTATAATACGCAAGCCAAACAAATAACAGGTTCCTTACACAAATTTACAAAACGATCGGTCATTATACGTTCGATCTTTCGCAATATCAAACACGAACACTCGAAACGGCCGACGGAAACAGTCAACACCATTTCACGCACGTATGCAAGTCTACTCCGAATATGTTTCCTTACGCAGAAGGCAAATATACATCTTGCGAGATCGTATGCTTACTTCATAAAAACGTGTATCAACTGTCTCGAGAAATAAACGCACTGCTAAATGCCCGCTGGATGTTCCGAGTGTTCGAAGTATTTCAAGAGTTGGTAGAGAATGTGAAACGAAACAAAAATGTTATACAGCGTAACCGCAAAACCAGATAGAATTGTATTTGGTAGATTCTGTCCGAAAACTTCGTCGCGAGTCTGGTTAGTTGTTACAGTGCGAGGGGTTAATGTATATAAAAATTGCTCTAAATGTAGAACACATCGATAGACATTGAATAATTATCAGCAGTTTGATTAAGGCCGCAGCAACCCCAATCCCCTCGCAAGAGTTAATCCCGCGTTCTGCGGTGTAACGAAGACTTTGAGTTGAACATTTCGCCAAGTAGAATGCGAGTCGCTGCTCGGTTTAGCGATATGCATTGCAGCCCACGAGGGGCACTATTGCGCGAGGAGTTCGTTGCTACCGGGAAAATTCGTGGTTTTCCCGGGGTGCGTTGAACAGTTGGACGATCAATCTATAAATACGGAGGAAAGAAGTTTTCCCGCGGCTAAATTCGGTAGAAAATAGAACTTTGTATCCGACCGGCGGTAGATTAAGCTTCGAAACCGGCCGGCGCCAAAAAGTCAATCACGATGGCCACCGCGGGAACCGGACTAACGTGTTCCCCGCTGCTAGTACACGCACCCGATTCTATTTATTTTTAGCGATTTATTCTTTTACAACCCTGTCGTCCTCGTGAACACCAACTCGACCAGATGAAATTATAATGCACGCTGGCCGACTGAGGGGGCCGAGGGGGATGGGAAGGGACTGGACTGATAATCACGAGCACGTCGGGCTGACCTATAAAGTGTTGCCGCGGCTGGCTTCTGCCTCGGCGTGTGCGCGACTTAAGAATACACGGGCGAAGATATCGAGAGATCGATGTTTGTTTGGAGTTTAAATATTTACGTAATGCGATTTCGACGGGCGAGAGAACGTGAGAGCGAGAGAGAGAGAACGAGGCACGTAAAAAGAGAGAGAGAGCAGCAGAAATGAGTCGACTAGCTCCGATTTCGATCGACCATTTCTAGACCGAAATCGACCATCTAAATACAACATGAGAAAGGAGTCGATATATCGGTTGCTTGAATTCTCGCATCGTAAACATTTTATCGGGCAGCCCCTAAATCGATAAGTCGATTCCACTTGTATCGACTCGATCGGGTAGCTCTTCTTCCTTTTCCTCATTTTCCAGAACGATGAGATATCGGTCGCTTCCAGTTTGCTTACATTGAAATATTGTCAAGCAAGGTGGCTGCCAAATCTTTCGACGCACCAAGTTCGCTGATGCACCAGGATTGAAAGAAAGCAAGTCATTATTAGCGATCATTATTAAAAGTGTTTGCATCAAATGCAAAACAGTAAAGACGCTTGAGGAATTTAAAAACGTGTTTTGGACCAACCCTCGCACGACCAGCAGGGCATGCACGCTATTGCACTATTATTGCATCAGGTAACGCTATTAATGACCACGCCAAACTAAATTAGCACCGTATTCAGACATTCGGTGGACTGTATCTTTCAGGAGTGGTTACACCGCATTAGTCGCTACTGTACTCGAGTTAATTGCGGTTCGTGGAGATCTCGGAATAAAATCTAGGGACAGAGCCGTCCGCGTTCAGCCTAATGCATAATCTACCCGGACGACTTCGATCGAAGTGGTAACTTCGTGTCAGAAGTTTGTGAATGAACGTCGTGTAGATAAAGCGAGGAAACCGGGTCCCTTTCTGTGTCTGTGACACGGTTTACGAAGTTGGAGCTGTATTGAAACGCAAAGTAGGATGGAAAAGAGATCGATACCGGGGAACACGTGCCGCGTGACCCCTAAGCATCAGAAGAGCCTATACGTATATCGGATCATATGTTCTACAAGGTGCACCACGTAACTTCTCTGCCTGGCAAATTTTATCCTGTTGCTTATTTTATCATATACGTCTGTTGTTATTTTATTGCTGTCCATTTACGAAAAAAGGAAACACAGAAGACGCGGGCTTGGCTGTTCGTATCGCGCCAAATATTTCTACCTACCCCAATATGGTTCTTCTAAAAGACATTTTATCCTTGTTACTACCCTAACACGTCCTGCTTATTTTTTGATTTTATGCATTAATGACAAAAAAGAGCAGATCAAATGTAAAAGTGAAAAGACATTGCAAGAATTTCAGAAAATTTCCTTTAGCTTCAGTTGTTTACAATCGACTTGAACAACTTTTATTTTGCATAAAGGTAAGTCTACTTATTGTTTATGCGATTACACCCCCAACTTCGAAGAACTTCACACTTTATCTAAACGAAACCTGTTTTTTTTATGGATGCGCTATATTGAGAAGAAGCTTAATAATTTTCTTTCGTGTAACAATTCCATTTCAAAAGAAATTATTGGATTATGTTATTCGATAGAATATTAAAAGATTTTCGTAAGAATAATCTTCGGGAAGGAGGCAGAGGCATTTGATGGAATTCGAAGCTCGAACAACGAGTCTCGCATTCAGATTTTTCTAGCTCCGTTGTTGATAGAAGCGTATCAATCTCCCGCTTTCAAATCCCGCCGAGAAGTACGTATAAATAGCTGCAGATAATACAGCACCAGTAACAAGAACGGTGTCGATATCCAGTGCGTCTGCGGCTGAACGGAACCGGAAGCGTTCGGCCCTTTTTCCGGGGGCCACGGGGCGAGAGGCTTTCCGAGGAGCACGCAAAATTTTCAAGCATTTCTATGCAGAAATACATAAGCGCGATGGAGGACACGGGAATTGGAACGCCCGTGATCTAGGACGCAATTTGGCAAGTTGGGATTGCGCGTACATGCGAGATGGGAGAGCGAGAGTCAGCAAGAGAGCCAATGCTCGTAAACACGTTCCTTTGCCCTAACGATGCCAAAGGTCGAAATATTCCCGCCTATCGCGCGACTTCGCCGCCGAACCGCGAAACCGGTCGCACGCCCATAAAAACGTTCTCATAACCACCGCCCCCAGGCGAAATTCAGAAGCATTGTCTACAGAGTGGTCCAACGACTATGTCCGTCTTGAACAACTCCGTTTCTATTCTTAATGCGAAAAAAATTATATATAGAAGACTTGCATGGAGGGTGAAATATAGCGTTGCAAACATTTTTTAGACAAATAGTCTGAAATCTAACACTGGGTTCGATAGAAATTGAAAAATATCGAGAGATGACACGTTTAACGCATTACCTATGATTATGAAATAATTTTTGAAAGTCCATGGTCCATAGCTGAAGACTTTTCAATGGATCCTCCAGCAGCAACAACAGTTGCAATTGAGAACCAGCAAGTCACCCCCATTAACGTCACTTGATAATTTCGTTTGGGATTACAATTGAATTACAATTAAAATCCTAGTGACCCAGGTTAGGAGCCACGTTAGGACCCAGGTTTAGTTATTAAAATCCTATTAATAGGCTACCAGTACGTAAAATGTGTTTTTAATTTTTCTAATAACGAGAGACTTCAACTAAATATTTTAAAAAATTCTTAAGCGCGTACAATATGATACATCTAGTCCCTAAATGGCATATGACAACATATACCTGCAACAAAATAGGAAAAATCTGTAACTCTTCCAATTGAACAAACAAAGGGGATGAAATTTGGAACAACGCACGCTCTTCCCGCGCGAGCTATGAAACATTGTCGGTTTAATTTTGTTCGAGGTCGTCTTTGACCCTTTAATCGAGCTGCGAACGTTCAGGAATCGATGTAGGGAGGGGTTAATTTCGACAAGGATGCAGAAATGGGTGGCACGAGCGCTCTTTGTCGAGCACTGGACCTGAACCACTGGTTTATGATGCCTCTAGGTTTACTAGCGTGCTATATATCACCTTCTTCGATGTTTACCAAGCAGATACCAGGCGGGCATGTAAACGTTCAAAATTAGCAGTGGCCGACGAGGTGTCCGCGGCCGTTTTCAATTCGCGCGCCTCCACCTCCCTTCTCATTCTCTCTCTATCTTTCTCTCTCTCTTGCTCGAGATCGATTCGACCCGTATTATTAATTTTGCCCGCGAGAGCTCGCGAGAAGGAACGAATTTCAAATACGGGTCACATATATGCCGGTCACTGCACCGTCTGATAAACTCGTCGGCCACGAGGATGGCTCCGCAGAGCCAATCGAGCTTCCCAATAGAAATACGTTGCAATTTTTCCGCCCTAATGCGCCCGCTGAACAGATGAAATTACTCGAGGAGCGGGCAACAACATTCGCTGAAACGCGCGAAAACTTCCATCTCGTTCCTCGGGGTCTGTTGTTCCATCGAACAGTCGGCGAAACCGATTATGGCCGTGCTCGTGTTTCTTTGATATCTCCGTGCAATTTTTGTCAAACTTCGAAAATAGAGTTCTAGAATTTGATCAGCCTGAAACAGCAAATTTTGTTCATTTATAAAAATGCAGATTCCGACTTGGAAGATGCCTCTAGTTCTCGACACTGACGGCTCTATTACGGCGAGTAGCGCTTTAGTCAGCATTTTATAGTGAACAAAGTAAACTGTAAGTAGGCTGTAGAAGACGTTAATGATCAGCGCGGACTTTACGCGTCTATGAGAACAATAAGTGAATCGCTAACCTGCGAAGACGCTACGAAAGTTTAATTAAGAGTACTGTTAGATTATGCAACGACTCATTGAAACTGTTGCAGGAACACGCTATCGTGAAACTTCTGTTGCTTGCCATCGACGTGGAAAACTTTTAGTTCGCTCAAAGCTTCGCAGTCTGGTTATCACAGGGAAAATTGCAAATAGGAAACTATATAACTGAATGACCGTACAAAGACGAGAAACGTAATTTTTTTCGTTCACGCCGTGCGCGGCTTTCAGGCTGCGTATGCAGGAAATATTGGACCAACGTGCGTTTGCATAATTCCCTTGCAGCGCAAGGTAGGCGAACAGGTAAAAAGCACTCCGTGGAATTGATGTTTTATCCTCGCGAAAAGGTAGGATCGTATCGTGCAGGCCTTCAACCACTCGTTTTCATCCTTTGATGTAGCAGCGAATGGTCCCAACAATATTCTCTTCGATAATCTTGTCATCGGCAGACCCGAGAAATTGCTCGAGACATAATGAACACGTAAACACGCAAGTTTTAATATTTAACGCGACCATATCGTTGATGCATGCAAAGACCAACGCCTCTCTGCACGTGATATCCGGTTCTATTTAGCTTTAAACACAATCAACGATTGAAAATTCAAAGATCGATGGAATACGCAAAACGATTCTTTTTCCATTCGCCTATAATTCATTGTCTCGAGCTGAAAACGAGGTTTAAACACGGGCCAACGTGCGCGTGTTTACGTCAGCCAGTCAATAAAGAGATCCTAGTTCCCTTACGTCATTCGTGATACGTGGCAACGAAGATACATCCATTGCCAACGATACACACGCGATTTATTACAGCTAAACGGGATCCCAACCGAGAACTATATATACAACGCTGTAACATTCTTTTTATAATGCGGATGTTCGTGAAAATGCATTAACATTGGAAATTATTAAGAAACTCGTTTCTGCGAATTTTAATGTTATCTATAATATTTATTCCTGCACGTGCACAAACATCAAACATACAGTATAATTATTATTCATAAAATCTTTCGTAATTATCGAGACGCGATAAAATTAAATATTTTGCAAAACCTGATTTCAGACTGGCGTTTTCCTCAAACCACCTCGCTACGTGGTTATGTACAGGCTCTGCAATACATGGAATAAATTAGCAATAAATGGTCGTTAGTCGTCATAAATTAGCGATCGCAGCGAGCACTGGTTAGCGAGGATAGTTGAGAAAACAACCAAGCGGCCGCACGGTATAGAACAACGACGTTCAATTCGCCGCCATCTTTTTCCTCGTGCGCGTTTCTGCGAAAACCACAGCATCGGAATAGCTGACTGCGAGCTTCTCGGAAAGAAGACGAGATTTCCCCGCGATAAATCGACCTTCGGCGAATGCAAAATCCGCCTTCGAAATCCGCTGTGAATATAAATTCGTTCGAACGATTTCTTCTTTTTTTTTTTTAAACGGGTATTTGCTGGTGCTCTCCGACGAGTTCGTGACGATAAATGATATCCAATATTCAACACATGTGCTCCCTACGTGAACATCGATACCTGTTTGCGCTCGATACACTCTCACAATTACATGTAACTACGGTAAATCTATCCTGTGTGTACAAAATCGGCGTTGTTACACAAATAACACATAAGTCAGCATGCATTACGACGATCACTCAACACGTCACTGATGGAAGCAGATTGAATCACCCGATAGCTAGGGAAGGGTTGCCTCAACAGTGCTACATTTGACATATATTCTTTTTCTATTTGTCACTACTTTTTGCGGAAATTGATTTTTCATACTGTAACTTGATGTTCTAATTTTCAAGATCCTTAAAAGGCAAGCAATTCTCCCCTAGAAGTCGATGAACACATCAACTGCGTCCATTTGTCTAAAGATTCGCTACTACTCACAGATAACAGTAACTATACAGGGTGTTCTATAAACCAGCTTCTTCCTTTCGCATTCCATTATTCCAATTCGGTATGACTTCAGAATTCATTTTATTTACATAATTCATTTTAGAAACTGCTGTGTTGAAACACCCTCTATAAACATACCGAACGGGAACATATGCCGTGCTGTTTAGTGCTGTAAAAATTCAAATGTCCGAAGCGTTCGAACTTCGATTCGCTCCAGATACTTCTACCTACTCGGATATTACTTTCATCAAGAACTACCGAGCGATCGCTCTTGAGTTATCAGTTCAAGATGCTTGTTTGAATTCTTTCCCGAGTACTATACTTTTATCAAATACCCCTTCGCTTCCAGCTCCAAAAACCTCTTAAAATGTTGAGTTATGATAATTAAATCAGATTTTCTGATCAGATAGTAACTTTCTTAGATGTCTACTGCAAACTTGTTCCGAAGATGTTTCCTGCCTGAAAAGCGCATCATGCTTACACGAATTCTGCTCACGACTTGTATAAGAACTTCGAACGAAACTTCTTTTATTTCTAAAATGCAATCGTTGCTTTCGATTATTTTATCTGGCCAAGACGAAACAAAACGGCGACGGGAAAATATGAATACCGAGGACAATCACCCGAGGATTACACTGACCGGGTTCGGTTCTCGGTGAACGGTAAATCGCGACGACGGCACGCGATCGTGAGTGACCCAACATTTCGATGACGAATCGGTAAATTTACAACGTCGCGGCACAATAGCGTGCATACGAGTCGACATACGTCACAGCAGTATTTGTCTGTGGCGGTAACAAAGGTCGATCATCGGCTAAAGTAATGATTCACCATAACAACTCTCTCTGCGCTATCATGATGATGCGGCCTGTCGAACAACCCTCGGCGATACTGCCGTCATTTTTCGGTGATTAGCACGCTATCGTTCCTCGAACAATGCATGGCGGACCGCTATCGTCGTTTCCTGCTTGCAGAAAGACGCTCCGAAAAGAAACAACACTTTTGCGAGGGATAGATAAAGACTAAAAATATGCGGACACCCGAGATTACGGGCTTCGGCCGCGTCGCAAACTTTCGAATAACCGAAATCCGGCTTGGAGTTGTTTGAAATATGTATCTACTAGGAAACTGTGCCTATGTACTATTTCTAACAGAAGTTTAACTTTCTTTTTAACCCTCTGATGACGCATATCGTTGTATTGGCGATATCAAGATCAAACATTTCATCCCCAAAGGATCAGATTTACATTTTCCTCTTGAACACATATGTGGAAACAAATTTACCGAAACTGAATCCTCTTTTACCCGTCCCTTATCCCTAACTGTTAACCCTCTGATGACAAATATCGCTAGGTCGGCGATATCAAGGTCGGATATCCAATCCCTAAACGATCAGATTTATATTTTCGTGCTGAACTCGCAGAAAGCAATATGTAGAAACGTGTTTAACTTTCTTTTACCCCTCTTCTATCCCTCCATTATCCAAATATCAAATCCCTAAAGGATCAGATTTATATTTTCCTTCTGAACTCGCAGGAAGCAATACTTAAAACAAATTTACCGTAATTTACAGTATCATTGCCGCCGACTAGCGAAAGCCGTAACAGGATCTAATTATGAAACAAGTTTTGGATTTCTGGGATTTCAAGCCGGTTCGCCGCAGCTCTAATGAAAACTCGAGAACGCGAGTCGTGAGAGCAGCGATGTAAATATTTTAGGTAAGTGAAACAGCTCGGTTCCTAATAAAGAGTAAACATGATGCGAATAATCGATGAACTCGCCCATTGAATACTGGGTATCTGCATACTGGTACCAGCGATTCGAAACCAGTTCTAACCTAGACCTAGCCGAGACCTAGAATACAGAAAGGCGGACAAAAGTTTGAGCCGGTTCGGCCGGTGTCCACCGTTATGTAATCAACTAAAGATACTCTAATGAATTTATTTCGGTGATGCATAAAGTAATTCTCGTAGCCGATAGAACCGAAATCACCAAGAAAACCCGTTGGCCTAGTTAGTTCGCGAGGGTCACTAGCGACGCTGGTGTATCGGCAGGATAACGTGTAAGAAAGATAGCTTGCCAGACCCGATCGAAGCACACGAAACCATTCGTGTCTTCGCCTTGCATCGCACAGGGAGGATAGAATAACGGACTTGGCAAAAAACGTATTCGGAATCGATCGGCGCAGTCGTGTGCTTGCTATCTCGGACAATACATAGAGATACCGACAGATATTTACACTACCACCAACCCCCTATCGTTGAAACGTAACTGAAATTTTCAAGCCGCCCTCCGGATGGTAAATGTCCTGTCGGATTAATCTTGGCCGCAAAATTAAATATTGACTCCTAAATGTCCAATGGCGTCGGCTAACGTTCAACCTCCTATAAGAAATAAAGCTTGTCAATTACTGAGACTTACTGTTAAAAAATTCCATCGGACAATTTTTCGTAACATTTAATAACACAAATATTTGTTGTTTCTCGATCGTATTTTTACGTTATTAAACAATAAAATGTGTTTTCGGCGCACCGTTCGATCTCACTCAACAATTTACTTAACCAGCAATTTCGTAAAATGTAATTCTAGTAACGTAACCTCAAAAATTTTTCTTCAACGTTTCGATCCTTATTCGAATCTTCCTCAGGAATTACTTCACTTCTGTGAAAATTAACTGTGATTACAAACTTTATATTCGTAAACTACTGACTTAAAATGCTTATAAAACGCTACCTACTTGCTTCGACTTTAACTTTATAATTTCCAGACCCCTGGACAGGGAATCCCACATGTTTAAACCGTGCCGGTTACGTTACTAGAATTACATTTAACGAAATACCGGGTTAAGTAAATTGTTGAGTGAGATCGAACGGTGCGCCGAAAACACATTTTATTGTTTATTAATTTAATAACACATTTCGTAACGTATAAACTGAAGTTTGAACACTTCGGGTAATTCAAACTGTTCGTAACATATAAACTGAAGTTTGAACTTCAGGTAATTCAAACTGTTCGAACAATGAGCTCATATTCGAACTGGTTTGATCGCACCTTGCATCGTGTTATATTACATCATTACGGTACCACCCAATCAGGATAATATCTCCTCCAAATTTAATTTGATATTCCATCGCGCGAGTATTGTAAAAGAACAGTTCAATTTAAAGCGACAGTTAAGGGTTAAATTGTCATAGAACCTCGCCTATGCGGAACATAGACTGACCTAGCCCCGGTGTATTCTCGTCTCCCTATCGCGATTTTAAAAATACTCTTTTATCCTATAAGAATAGCGTTTAAAACCCAATTGCGCAAATATTGGGTCGTGCTGTAGTAAATTAAAGAGAATATTTCAAACTGTTCGAGGTTTGATGTGGCGATAAGAGTTTCTAAGAAATATAGTGAGAAGAAAAAAAAAACGATCGTGTATTTACATTTGCATGGCGTTACTATCGTTGCGTTATTCTATGGTACACGCTGAAGGGCCAAAAATAGACGGCGCGCTCCCAGGGTTAAACGTAAGCATTCTTCTCGTCTGGTTTGCGAGCGACGGCAAAACAGAGCGGATGAAAACATTCACCGTGTTAGAGAATGGAGGTTAAGTTTACATTTCAATAAACAAGGTACACGCGCTAAGAATATAAACGACGCGTGCTGGGCCCGAGGTCCATTATAATACGTATTAAAAAAAGAAAATCAATCGCAAGCGCAATCATAGATGACACGGCCGCGTAACGTCTCGCGCGTATCAAAATTCGAACGATCCCTTCGCGCGGTCTTTGCCACGACCCTCTCCGAACCCATGGCGTGGCGGGGATAAAATGGAAATTATATTCGTAGACTCTGGTCTAAATATAAGTATCCTGACGAACGGTTGAAATCTTTTCACGCGACACATTCTCGCTGCTCGATGCACGCACACACCTCCGATATTTGGTGAACAAAATTTTCTTCGAATGCGTCCGCATTCCTTCTTTTCAACGTTCCAAAAAAAATCATGTTACCGTGCATTACCATGCGATGGAACTAGATGCGAGATGTATTACACAACTACAAAACTTTAATCAATTTTGCGATACTGTGTATGCATGTCCGATGTAATTAAAAAAGTAACTTACACATACAGTCTTTTTTCGAACAGGGATGATATGATCAAAATAATTTATTGCGGTAAGGGATGAAAGGGATTCCAAAGTCGCTAATACCACAACATAATCGCTACTAAACTGATTTCCACCCTACGAATGCTTACGTGACAGTAGCGCCCGCTTACGCCCCTGAGGTCACAATCCTTGGTATATGCAAATTTTTAAAGGGAATCTCTTTAAAAGTAAGTTTAGTACAAATTTGTTCCGCGATCAGTTTAAAGAGATTCAATGACCTTACATCTCCTCTACAATTGCATATGCAAAAAGAAGTGTTCGCACCACACAATGTTTCCCTCCGTGACAAACAACATAACATGGTAGATGGTAACGATTTGTTCGCTAGTTCTACAATTTTATGTTTGTAGTTGAGAAGAACACTATATGCGAACGTATAGGTAAGTCTTGCTAAGCGAACACGTTCGCGGAACGCCTAGGAGCCACTCCACGAGCGCTCGCAGTGCCGTAAAACACACGGTTCACCGTAATTATGCCGATCAGCAACGAACTTCTGTGTGGCGATCACTAAAAGTCCACGAAAGATTTCTAGGAGGACGGAAAATAGGGTCAATTGTTACGCAACAAAAGTTGCTTGGCGTGGGTACTTCGTGTACGTCTCTCGGAATGTGGCTTCAGCATCGAATGCGAGCGAATCCCGGTGTCTCGCGTCTGTATAAGCCAGGGGTGCGCAACTCGAGTGGCAGAGCAGGGTCAAAACTCGATTGACACACGCGTGCCGCATATCTATGTATACGGACCTATTCATGACATAATAAACGAGATGCGGGGATAACCTACAAAACGTTGAAACGCATCTTTCGGAGAAACACCGCGAATATAATGTTCGCGACACGTAAACAGAATACGTGTTTCTGGCAATGGACGTCGAACAGTTGGTCAGACATTTCTGCGTGACCGGGTAACCACAGTTAGGATCGTATCGTGGAACACTGGCATAAGGGGTGTCTCCAAATTATCGATACAATCCAACAGGGGGGTGAATCTACATGAGATGATAGATCGATAACGCGGAGTGATGTTATTAACATGATTAATCGTTGAAAATCTGTCTGTTGCGCACGCAGTCGTGCATAATTCATTTGAATATTAGATTCGAATAAATCGCCCACTGACTCTTCCGTGTAGATTCACCCCATTTGTACCGCAGTACGAAGACACCCCGCATAATGATTCCAGAGGCGATCAGGAACGTGCAGATAAGTCGATTGGTTGAAGAACACGTGATACTTCAAGTGCTCTACGTATCGCAGTGGATCGAACGCCATGAACTATATACGCGCAATGATAATCGAGTCGGGCTGGAATATACAGTTATCCCAGATCTTCGATTCTATGTAACCACTTCACCTCTCGCGACCGTAACTATTATTCGATAGAATTTACGGGGAGAACTATGTCGGAAACGACAGACAGTGTCTTGAGTTTAACATCGTGGGAGGCCGTGAGCACACGTTCGAAGTGCTAACGTGTTGCGGTACAATCAAAACTAAAAATAGAATTTCATAATCTGTCAAGACACGTCGGCTGCTTTTACAGAAAGTATGCACACAAGTCCGGTTATTAGGAGCCGACTTGTGAATCACCGATGTCAAATCGGCCAGCGAAAACGCATTGTGCGTCGAACGCATATAACTCTGTACTAAATTTGGTAAAATAACTCCGCTCCCAATTAGCACGCGCTCGAGAAAAATGCGTGCGGTGTACCATGTGACAGCTACGTCACAATGCCAGCGTAAATTACTCGCGAGCGAGCGAGCGACAAATAACGCTACCGCGTACATTTAAAAAATGGAAGTTGATCCTAATAACTCGAGAAAAATTTCAAAGAATCGCGAACCGTACCGTTGTTTATTCGAGAATAACTAATTTTCCGAATTTCATCGTGTTGCGAATCGGTTTTTGAAAGTTACATTTCTCACGGAGCGTAGGTAATCGTGATCAAAGAGAAGGGAGAACGCGTAGAATTTCTCCAGGACCGAGCGAAGAATCTCGGTTTCGAAATAAGATAAGCACGAAGGATGATTCGAGGGTTTGACTAAACGCGAGGCTCGCGCGAAACGGCAAAACGAATGGAAAGAGGAGAACCGGAGAATGAGTATACGAATAAATGAACGACTGAATGGTGGTCAAACCGAAAGAGAGGATGAGTCTCACCTGCCTGGACCGTGACGAGGGTGCACGCTAAATATAGCATCCCCAGCAGCACAAAAGCAGCTCGCCTCTCCATCTCGTGGCGCTGATGTACGCGGTGGCGCGTGACTGTGTGCACTGTACAATACTAACGATTCCCGTTCGAGGAGGGTTTCTAGGGCCGAAACCGCAAAATAAGGGCGCCTAGGCTGGGCTGCCGTAGCTCCGTTTCCGCGATCGTTGCCGCCGTCGTATCGTAGCCGTCGTTTCCGTCGTGGTCGTCGTTGTCGTCACCGTCGCCGTCGCTGTCGCCTCCTGTAACACCCTTCCCGTTGTCGGCAGCTCCTCCTTTTCGGCTGTCCACTCAGCCAACTACGATCGAGCCCCACTACTCTCTGCGAATCGTTTACACACGCACTCGTCACTCCGAGCCACGCCGTACCATTGACGTCTAAATTCTCTTATCGTTATCTCGCGCCGTTTTAATCTCGGTGTGCGCACCAATAACACCCCGTGGCCCCGTCTACAACACCGTTCCCCGTCGCTGCCACCGAGATCTGTTCGTGATCGGCCGAGAATCAACGGCGATCAGCACCGCGAGCCGCAGGAACGGCAATGTCAGGAAAAATGGCTGCCACTGTCTTCTGCTTAATTTTCTGCGCGGGGATCGCTCTTACTTTCTCGACACTCGTTCCTTCCTTTTCGCTCCCCGGCACACTGCTCTCCGCGTACGTCCTCTACGTCCGTCGTCCGTCCCCGTGAGCTTCGCAGGCGCATGCGCGGTATACTCCCTTCCAAAAAGTCTAGATACGCAAGCGATTTTTTAAGCACGGTTTTTATTGAGATTCCGATGCAAAAGTGGTGGACAGTCTCGTGTCATTTTTCACGTGCTGTCTGTCATTTTTTAATTTTTCAATTGCATTTCTACGTAACGATAACAATCGTTACAAAACATCGATTTACAGCTAAGTAGTCTTCTATCGATGAAGTGTCTGATAATACCCTATCGACGCTGTTGTCGTTACGGAAGGTGTTCCGACGAATCAAGATTTCGGAAAATTCCATTGTTAGAACATTCTGGAGAAAGCAATATACGTGTCACGCATAAAAACTTCTGCAAATAAATGTAATCTTGATATATTTTGACGCGTGTTTTTATCTATGGTAGCTGTATTCAAAAAAGAATACAAATATCAGATAAAGTACGCGCCTCGTTTGTTATATTATATTATACGTATGAAATTTCAAAATATAGGTTTTTACATGTAACTGCACGAAAAAGATTTGGTGAACTTACGAGTTTTTCAGTAAGATCGCGCCGTCTCAAATTCAATTTTACCAACCATAAAATTGATCACACTAACAATGACTACCTCTCTGGTGAATTTATTTATATAGAGTAAATATATGATATATTTATGAATTGTTTAAATGTTTATGCAATTCCGCATACATTATTTCACTTGCACAAGTTTAAAGTATTTTTCTTTCATGCCTTTTCCCTCTTTTTCGCTAATTTTCCAGACAGAAATACCCTATGTAAATCTGAACATTATTGGCGAATTGCAGGAAAATGTTTTAATCGTTTTCTTGAAACTGTCTTGACACTCTTTACACATATTTGAATGCACTAAATCGAAATGAATTTATCTGTATTAGTTACATATAAATATATATAAATATATTAAAATCTTGAAATAAAATTGCCAACGTGGCCAACTAATAAAATTGCCAACGTGGCAGTTACTAGTAGGCGAATAAGTGTGAATTTGTATCTATATATATATACATATATTCAATTTATTTTACTTAAAAATTGCGGAATCCTAACGGATAGTATTTTTAACGAAATAATAATATCATTTTAATAATTGCGCACAAAAACCAGTGTAAAAGAGCTTTAGTTTCCATCGACTTGAACTGATAACAATTTTTGAAATCAATGTCAATAAAGTAAAGATTAAGTGCATGATAAGGTCTTAATAAGTAGTGCTCTGACTCAGAAATAAGTTAGTTTACGTTAACTGTTACATCGAATCAGAACTAGGCTTATGAATGCTGGAAAATTTAATATAATAATCGTTTGAATTAAGTGAGTTAAACATTTTGTAAACATGGTGAAGGATTATGGAAAATTAAAGTATGTAAGTGAAAATTTCACTGAGGAGAAGTTACAAGAAATCCTGCTTAATGTACACGAAGGGCAAAAAGCAGAAGTTATAGATTGGTATTTTGACGAAGCAAATGCTAAGGGTGATAGCTATTTGTCAACTGTTGATAGAGTTAAAATTATTGGCAATGTTGATGGCAAAGAGGTAGAAGTTAAACTAGTGGTCAAATCTTTACCACAAAATATAGGCAGAAGGATCACATACAGAAGCACAGACTTTTTCCGAAATGAAATTCTCATGTATACAAAGGTAATTATTGCATCACTTTTTAAAAAAATAAAAGTACATAGCAACTTTCTTGTTTAAGGTACTAAAAGAATTCGAAGAATTTCTTAATATTAAAAAGCAAAATGAATTATTATGTGTTCCACGTCACTTAGCTTCTACTTTGGATGGTCGTACCGATTACATAGTTTTGGAAGATGTTAGTCCTTTGGGATATAAACCTGTATGTAGACAGAATTGTGTAAATCGAGATCAATGTATAATGATTTTAAAAGCTGTAGCTAGATTTCATGCAATTTCATTTGCGTATAAAGATCAGGAAAAGGAGAAATTCAATAAGCTTGTGGATAACTTGAAGGAAACATATGTCAGTGATGAGCAATGGAATTGGTACAAACGATTTCATGTAAGATAAATGTTACTACTACATTGTAATAATTTGCAACACTAATTATGGTACACTACATTTGGTAATTTACAATTATATTGTTATCCATTTGCTTTGTAGAAAAGAATAGTAAACATTGCTAGAAATGCATTGGAGATGGAATATCCTGGTAGCGAGGCAGAAAAACGATTTAAGTCTTATGAAATTGGTGCTCTGTATAAAAAGGCTTCCGAATTTTGCAATCGTACAAATGTGCCAACATCTGTAATAAGCCACGGTGACTGTTGGGTTCCAAACTTTTTAACTCAGGACACTAAAGAAAACAAAGCCTTGATGCTTGATTTTCAATTGGCAAGATGTGGTAGTCCAGTCTTGGACATATCAATGTGTATTTATGGGTGTACAGATAAAAGCCTTTGGGATGAACAATTTGATAATTTGTTAAAGACCTATCACAATGAACTTTCAAACACCATTAACTTACTTGGATCAGATCCTGAAAAACTGTATTCGTGGGATACATTTATGAAAGAAGTATAGTATAATTATATATTTTTTGTCAATTTTGGCACAGTACTTGTCAGAAACCTATTAAAATGATAAATAAAATTCTTACAGGTAAAAGAACAATTTATTTTTGGTGCAATGTTTGCATTGGAAATGATTCCATTCTCTCTATTAGATGAATCTGAAGCATTTGATCTAGATGCAATCATAAAAGATGATTCTGCGGTAGACATTGATGATGTATGGACATTATCGAACATCAAAACAAAAGAAGGCAGGCTTAGGCTAGCCAACATCTTTGTCCATGCAGTTGAAAACAATTTCTTGTAACTATATTTGCATAATTAATAATTGTGTACATCATAAAAAAAGTATTTAGACAGATGTGTTTTTTACATAATGTTTATTAAATGTGTAGCATTAAATAAAATAGAGACAATCTGTATTTGTATAATTTCAATTATAACAACATAGTCTAATCAAAATACAATATTTATATAAGAATTATAGACCGCCATCATTTATTTATTTATAAACAACGGTTGCTTCAAGTTTTCCTTTATCACTTACTTATATTAAGGAATTTGAGATATTTCATAAAAATATCTCAGTTTTTCTCTGACAAGTACACCTATTGCTGGAAAGCATAATTCGTAAAGATAAGTGCACTGTTTAATGCATATTTTATATTAGAATTTGTATTATGCAAGCAAGCAATTTTATATGAAAAAATATTATAAAATGTTTCTCTGTGCCAAATCTTTACGATACACAGTTTGAACTTCTGTGTTACACCATATTCACAAGAAAACGTATTTCATTTAAATAAGAATTTATACTGTAGTATACCAAACATACTTTATGTCGATTACTTTTATAAATTCTGATGTTGAAGGTTATTCGAGTGAATATTACTGGCATCAAAGACAGTAGTATCCTCGTCATCCTCCTCATCCAATGGTAGTGGTCGCATTTCTACATCTTGTCTGTTTGCAAGGACTCCATACTTTCTGACCATTTGGGCACGCGTTTTACTTAACCTATTAAATAATTAATATTATTATTCCATACTATTCTGAAATTGTTTATACATGAAAATTTACAGTAATAATTCTTTATTTGTCTACTATAGTAATTGATATATTCATATTTCATAAGCAATTAAAAATTTAAAGCTTTTAAGAGATGTTATGTACCTAAAATTACGGAACATGATATAGGCCATGACAAGAACACTTAGGCCAATAAACACATAAAGACCACGCTTCAAAGCTCCAGTATTTAAAGTTGTCAAATGTCCTATTTCATCATGCTGTTAAGAAAAATGTCATTATTAATATTCTGTAGAGCAATTATCAACAACATGATTTTGTGTAATTTCTAGATAGATTAAGAAAGCCTGTTTTAATGGGGATACTCGATTCCTCAAACAAGATTACAATCAAATGAAGCAGTTACTTTGTAAAATGAATCAAGTTCAAGTTCAGGTACTAACCTCTCTTCCTGGCTCTGTTGCGTTAACAGTTTTGTTATCTGTCGTCGATTTTGAGGTTATACTATTCAGCGTTTTATTATTCTCGAGATTTGTCGTTGTGTCGCCAAGTGATACTGCATTTTGGTGCTCATTTTTTTGTCCGTTCGACGGAGTGTGCGTGTTAACATTCTTGGCAATACTATAAACACTTTTTTCTTTTAACGGTTCAGGTACATCCCTGTTTATCCTAACTCTTCCATTGCATACTGTGCTTTGTGCGGCTAAGAAGATCAATAGAAATACAAAAAAATTTATCATCTGGATCTTCAAGCGCGTCATTCTCTTGTGACATTTGTGAAACAAAATTCGAAGGAGGAAAACAGCACGGCACTATGCTACGTTGACATTTTATCGCGGCTCCATGTTGACCCGGCTTATGCCACTAACGCATATTTTAAATCGTTTTGACTTTAACAGCTGTTTCGCGGTATCCTCGTGAGCACCAAACGAACGTACGGACGAAAAGATTTTTGCACGAGGGTTAAAAATAGATCGCAGAACATCAACAATGTGGAATTATATATACATATGTATATATAATCTATATGTATATGCGTTTAAATTTATTTCGTGCTCCACTTGAAAGATACGCCTCGGTATTTGCAGCGTTTTCGATCGTAGCGAACGAGCGCGTCAATATTTTTTAAAACTCTAACACAATTACACGTGATCTATTAAATCTACTAATAAACGAATGTCTTATCTATCCTGTAACAATTCACGTAAGCAGTGTCATATAAGGACATTACAAACGAAACCGCTTATCAGAAATATGACTCATTGTTGTACATTGATGATTCCATAAATTTTGAATAATAAACTCGTGGTGTCAACTATAGCGTCTATAGAAAAAAAATATATATATATATATATATATTGAATTCGCTAACGTTAATTATCATCTATACATGACGTTGATAATGCTGTAGGACCTATTAATCTATCCTCAGATCATAATAAAGCAATCTCTCAGTTTTGGTTATGTCAGAGAGGAAGTTATATGTACCTACAGTCGAGGGCAAAATTAAATGGACAGCCTTTAAAAATTAATAACTTTTTAAATTTCGACCAAACAACTCGAGTGTTCTTTAGACATTAGAAAGAATAGTTTGCTGGATGTAAACATTGTTTTGAAATTGCTACTGCTCGGAATTTCGAAAAAAAGTGAAGGTAACTATACCTTTTGTAGATCTATATAAGTTGTATTGACATTGAAAGATATAAGAAGCAATTTTTCTTTCTTTTTACAATTTTTGCCATTTTTAATTATTTATAGCTCGTAGCGACCTTAATCGATTTTGATTAGACTTATTTGTGCATGAATAAAAGGCATATTTTAAATTTTACTTTACGGTTCGCAATTTCGACCGATGGTAATTTTTCATGACTTTTTGAATACATTATCTAGTATATATTAATCCTTCTAACATATAAATCAAAGCTCGTTTGGTTGAATTTTAAACAAGTTATTAGATTTGGAGGGTGTTCGCTCAATTTTGCCACCGACTGTATATCGATCGATTTATCATCTTCGCACAGAGTTTATTTTCTTGCTGAATTGGATAAAGATTTATTTAAATAAACATATAGAATTCGTTCATCGCTTGCGCCGTTGAACGTGTATTCCCACTGTGGCGCAGATCTCTGTGTACATTGTCGGGAAACGTTGCTGCGAGTACACACACCAATGTATACACGTAGGCATGTAACCAATGGGAGAGAAGCGTTTGACACGTACCATGCGTATAAGCGTACGCGAACGATAGTTGGAGTGGTTGGACGTTACGAGTTGGGCGCAATACACAGTCGAGGCTCTTATTTTGATTCGCAGAGGAGGCTCGCTTCGAAGAAAACGGGTGGCCGAGGCTCGAAGGATTTGCGGGGAAAGTTCAAGATATAGGTCACCAGACACTGGTAAAAACCATGCTACGCGTTATAAATGGGGGTTTTATATATCTGGAAGAGTTACAAAATTCGGTGGAGAGTGATGCGACAGAGAAGGCAACGTCAAGAAAGTGCGAGGGGCAGCTGTCTTCGACGAAGGCAAACAGCTGTTCGTCCTACAAAGGTGCAAATCGTACGACAGAAATGGCGCAAGAGGACAATAATCCGTGCTGGAATAACCTGCCCAGTATCATCCTGCAGGAGATATTCTCATATTTGCCACACAGCAGCCGGTTAAGAGCCTCTCAGGTATTCTGAACATTTTTTTTTTCGTCTTCGTCAAGGCCGTTTATACTTCGACCTGACACAGTGGGTAATCAAATTGCCATGTCCAAATTCCGTTCTACGCTTTTCAGATATTTCCTTTACCGTTTACTCGAATCGTTGTTAATTTGCCCGCGATATCGTGTATTTGTTCCTTGTTTACCTCTCAAAGGTCTATTTTAATCAGTGTCATGCTTAACGCGACTTTCGACGAAGCAGGGTTAACGGTTAAAAATAATTCGTTTGAATGTAATTTGCGCAGGTTTGTAAAAATTGGAGGTATGCTTTGTTTCATCCTAGTTTCTGGAAAAAGATCACGTTTGCCCTTGGACAGGAGGAAAGTATTCTATGGGCTCGGTATGTAAAGTTGTTTTTTTGTGTAGTATTGTGACTATTGGAAAATTCTGTGTGCTTCTATATTCTATCTGCTTTCTGTTTTCGATAGATTTCTGGCAGATAGTTTTGGGTTCAGCGTACACGAAGCTATAATTCGTTGCAACACACCAAATCATTGCGCCGACGAGGTTGTAGCCATTCTGAAGAAATTAGGTTGTAACAGATACCTCCGTAAATTATTTCTGGAATCCAGCAGTAGCTCCTTCGAATATGAAGATGACGATGACATTAACGGATATGTTACCCCACTGACAAAGCCCATTATAAAAATTATCGAAACAGCCAATCATTTGGAAGCTTTGAGTTTAGGATGCATAGAAGAATTAATAGCCAGTGCTGGAGTATTTCTACAACCGCTTCGTATAAACCATGGCAAGCATTTGACAACGCTCAGTCTGGCATCAGTTAGAGACGATCCTGATTATAATTTCTGTGAACTTGGGTTTGATTACGAACTCTGTTTTAACTCATTCGTCAGATTATCTATTTTGACATTGGATTATGAGTTTGTAAGTGATCAACTGCTGAAGGCATTAAATAACGGGGTCATGGAGAGGCTAGTAATTCATGTGCATGGTTGGAACGACAGTTACGCAGGGACAAGCGAAGTTGCATGGCAAACCTTCGTGCAGAAAAAGTAAGTAGTAATACATTTCCACTATTACTGTTTTCTAAGTATGTATTTAAAAAGTAATCTAAAATTTGTTTCAGTCCAAAATGTGAATTACGCCTGAACCTTATACACTCTTACGATGGCATCGAAGTTTTGCATTCTGATATACTTCGTCATTCTATGCCTCTCACACATCTGAAAGTTCTGTTCTGTGAAAACATTAACTCCAGAGCATTGCTGGTGCTATCCAGCTGGTATCCTCTCACTTTAAAATCTTTGATATGGATCGATTCTATGGACCCTGATAGAATTAAACCCGCAACTTGTGATCCAAGCGAGCCTGACAGGTAAATCAAGTTGTTTTTATCATGCTGTTATATTTAATCTATTCGATTAATCAATTTACTTATTATCTTACTGTAGCCCCGATCCGTTAGTATTTATTGCATGGAAATGTATTAAACTTGTGGAGATTGTGTTCATTGGTCACAAATACGATCAAGAAAACTTGCTAGCTATCGCACGCCTACGAGGAAGTTCCCTTAAATCATTAGTATTTGCACAAAGAGACATCGCATCCTACAATGAGTCTTGGCACAAGCCTGAGAACATCACACATGTAAGCTTTCTAGTTTTATATTGAGATTTACGAATCGTCATTTATTTAAAGGAATCCGTTTCATTCTGTATAATATTTGACTGTTTCATGTACATAGGAAATACAAGAAATCATAGGTCAACCTTGGGAACAATTAAGTGATGACGATTTACCAGCAGTTGTTAAAAATCCATTTCATGGCGATAGCAGAGACGTGATCATGCCATTGGTCCTCCGTGACCAAAAGTAATACTGAACACAAATTAAGGAAAGATTACTCCCCAGTACCAATCATCGACATCTCCACCTATTTCTGGGCGAGCCACAATCTCAGAAGTAAAGTTACAATGTTATATTCTTTATTTTTCTATACGATTTGTTTTTTTTTATGGGAACTACAGATGAAACATCATACAGCGAACGTGTGTAGATTTGTAACACAAATTCGTGGACTAAATGGTTAGAATATCTGGAAGGATCACACAGTTCCAGTGTGTAAATAGCGAGGCTATAAAACGCACACAAGTTCTCCTGTTTTACAAAGATGTTATCAGTTCATTTATGAATACGATAAGCCATAGTTGGCTATGTCTTTCTTGAGTCTGTGAGGGAGTACCTAAATTAAGTATGAGACACCCTTATGAATGGGAAGATCTCCCCGTTTATCAAATTGGAGAACAAAATGATGTATGATGATTTTTCTTGCGAGAAACCTTTTGTAACAGAGTGTATTGCTAATAGTGGTGGTCTCAAAGTGGTCAAGAGCAAAGTATATTTGTTAACGATTGTTCCTCTCGCCAATGAATACTAAAGGAAAGAACATATATATATTATATAAAGATATAACAGTATTCTTGGTGGATACACTAAGAATCAAGCATTACGAGACGATCAAGGTCTTCCTACACAGACCTTTTGTGTGACGTTATCCTGTTAATATCACAGGAAAAGTGAATATGTACGAGAGAAGTGAAGGGAACACACACCACAATGAGAGGTTATCATCGTGCACGAAGCAAATGAAGAGTGAAACTACGAAAATCAACAAAAAAACAGGAAGAGCAGGAAACGGGCCAATTTCATGATGTTCCACTGGGAAGCGTAACGAAATTCCACATGTATGTAAGTAGAAACTTGTTTAACAAATATTTTTCCAAGTCTATGGGAATTTAGATCAAGCGAGCGCCAAGAGCATGCAGTGAGAATGAATAACTAAAAAAAAAAATAAACGACTTCGAATGAAAGAACTTGATATAGAGTTGCGCAGATGTTAAACGAACGATGCACTCAGCAAGAAGTCGTGAACAGCGATCCGAGGTTATTTTTAATACCAAAACCAATCGGACGCTCTTGTACAAATAGAAAAATGAATGTGTGCCGAGAAGAGTGCGGTTGATTTGATGGTACGATGGAAAACATAGTTTGCACAATAGAGAATTAGTTATTTTGCGTTAGGGGAGGCAAACGAAGTGTGATACATCGAGAATAATAAAAACCTCCGCAAAGTACCGTCTCTTCGCCGTGCTCTTAGCGACTGCTAATACGAACACAGAAGTATAGTTATCTATTCAAGAAAAAAAAAATGAGTCAGAGGAATTAGCTGCTAATCGTGTATGTGTATATGTATGTATATCTGTATTATCTGTCGAACTATAAACGTTAAATATTCGGATGCCGCGTGCATCTATTTCTGTCGTGCGATTAATAATGACGATTTTCGAACATTTAAAAAACAAAACAACAAAAACAAAAGGATGATCCACAAACACAAAGAAAAAATACCAAAACAACAACAAGAACACAAGCGTATACAGTTTATTATTCTGAGAAGTTATTTACTTTTTTTCGAGCCCTTGTATAATTATTATATTACATCGTCGTGTATCGTACATGTAGTCACACGTATACCATTGTTTTTTATATGTGGTTCTGTACATACATTCATGCGTTTAATGAGAGAGCGAGCGAGAGAGAGAGAGAGAGAGAAAGAGAGAGAGAGAGAGAGAGAATGCAAGTGAGAAAGAATGAGGAAAAGCGTAAGATGAAATGAGAAAAAGATATTGGACATGCGTAAAAAAATCACGAAGTTGCACCCGAATTTAATGATGAGCAAGAGAAAAGAGAAAGATATAAGGAATAGATGAAAGATGAAGAGCGAAGTAATATATAGCTGTTTAATTTGAGCGAAAAAGAGGGAAACAGATGTAATAGGGAGATTCGATTGAGAGCTAGGCACAAATACGAGGATAACTATTTCTTTTTAAACAATTTATGCTGTTATACAAGATGAACGGGCCTTAATATGTACCTGAGTCGCGGTAAGAATAAATTTATCGAGAGCGAGCGAGAGAGAAAGAGCGAGCGCGAGATAGGAAGAACGAGAGAAAGAGAGTTAGAAGAAAAATGGAAATCTGACACGCGACAGCCACCATTAAACAAATATAATCGTAGACACCTTAATAACCATTTTTTCGGCGATTCGCTAGAAACACCTGCCGGTTTCTCGCCAAAAAAATGACTGACGGGTTAAGGTATTCTCGGCGCCCTTTCATTTCGTATTCCGTGCACGCGTATTGTTTCAGAGGGTCAGGAAATTCTGTAACGAAGGAGACCGTCGTTTATTGTTCCTTGTTATCACGAACAGATTTTTTTCGCGAACAAACTGAAACAAAACAATACCACAGTTATTGTTGTTCGTTGACCATATTGACGTTGCGTGGACGGGCCAGATTTTATTTACTAAGAATCTTTTATATTATTATTATTATTATTAATATTATTATTATTATTTTTCTTCGTGCGTTTTTTTTTGTTTTTGTTTATTTTTTATCGAACGAAGGTCCCGCATAAACAGATTACTCGCGGGCGCGGTGCCCGGCGTGAGTCTGAGGAGAGAGAGAGAGAAAGAATTAGCAAAAAATAGAGTAAAAGAGAACAGTATGAAAGAACATATGTACGTGACGTTGCGAAACGATAGCGTATGAGAGAGAGAGCGAGAGAGAGAGAAAGAGAGAAAGAACGGATTATTAAAGAAAAAAAAACGAGAAAAACGATATGCGATCGGGATATACAATATATATAGATATCCAGCGGGTAATAGAAGCAGAACAAAACGAGTTTAAAAAAAAATAATGATGAATCGTTAAATGTTAATCAGGTGATACGTAGTACCATCTCTGCGAATCCTCTGTACAAAATCGTAGAATGGAGCGAGAATAAAACATAAAAGAGAATGAAAGGCAAGCCGTGCAGCCGCCGCCTAAACCGTACGGGCACAAGCCAACACTACTACACGTATAATATCGAATTAAACGCGATGACAAACCAAGCATAAGACTGAACCTGCCGAGAAAGGTATATACACCAGGTTGGGGCGGTTTGCTGCACGCGCCCCTGTCCGACCGTCATATTCATAAAGCACAGGACGATCCCGACTAAACGGAAAGCATCAATCGTTCGCGATAATCGTGGCAAATCAAGATTCCAATCGTTGTCTTGCGTCGACGTGACACACACACACACATATAAACACACACGACGCAACCGTCGTCGATTTGAGAAAATAAAGGGAAAAGAACAACAAAAAAGAAAATGGAAGAAATGCATAAAGTAGCGCTTTGTTTCGTCAGTCGGGCCTCGTGTCGCCGACGGTGTCTCTCCTCTCTTCAACCATTGTTTTCCAGCTTTCCGTGTTAGCTCGGCGGCCCTCGTCGATTCGCCGCCCGATTATGCGCCACGCGAATACCCAATTTATGAATATGCGTGTCGTTCACTTCAAACTAAACAAACGAAAATAATAAGATTAAATAAGGAAGGGATGGTGCACACCAGCTAGTGTTTTTAGATTGGACTCAACACGCCCCCGTTTCACGGAGAAACAAAAAATAATTAAAAAAAATACTACAAAGTAAAAAAGAACGCTCGCTCGACGGCGATTCTCGTAGCCGATTAATAACTAACCTGTAAGCCAGCCTGCCAAGAATCAAAATACTGTATAATATCAAACGAACGCTAGCCAGTACAGAATGCTAAGATCTATTTTTTAAGAAGCGAATGTATATTTTTGTACTAAGGCAGGCCTTAGTGTGAGTCGTGTTGTAATTGTGCGTGCGCGCGCGCGCGCGCGCTCGCGATGGCAAGAGCCGAGAAAGAAGACCGTGCTGTGAAGATCCGTGATATCGCGTCGGCGTTCAGCGAGAAATCGAGAAATATCTGCGAGACGAGGTGAAAGAGAGAAAGAGAGAGAAAAGAAAGAATGCAAGCATCTTCGCTAAAGTAATCGACGAAAAAACAGCGTCGTGTGACGCACGCGTGCGTGCGTTCGTACGTTCGTTCGCGCGGGAAACAACAGGGAGAAAAACATTATTTAAGAGCGTCCCTGCTTGAATCTAGAACGGGTGGGCTGTATTAGGTACAACGGGCGACGATAAATCGAGAACAAAACATCTGTGATAAAATGTGAAATCTTAGAATGGGTGCTCGAGAAAAGGTGGCCGAAAGAGAGGGGGATGAACAAAAAGGGAACAAGCGTGCGTTTATAGAGAAAACAAACTAAAATGTAACTAACGGGTGGGGGTTAAGATACGGAGAAGACGGAAAATCCTGCGTATGCATTAGGGGGAAACGATATAAGGCGAGACACGTAATTCCTACGAAAAAAAAGATAAATCGTTTAGAGGCGCTTTTAGAAGATCTATCATGCGAAAATGTTCGTCATGCATGTTGACTTATTGACGACGGATGGAGACTGTCTTTCGACGAGATAGCCCGGTCTAACTATCGTAGTGGGTGCCTGTCTTGACGTCCTTCTTCCGATAACCGTGTTGCCGTGCTCGTGGGTCCCGATGAGGACGATTCGATCCGTAACGGTAGGCATGCACGAACGAGAATGATCCGCGAAAAATCGTTTCGAACGTCACACACACACATACACACACTTGAAACGATCGAGGAATATGGGTGAAACTCGAAAAACGTTGCCGAAGTGAATTTCTGACATTCCACTCGAAACCACGCGAAACACAGGGGGTTGCGTGCATGATCTCGCCGGCGTCGTAAACGCCAACACGTTCTAAACCAGTACCTCGACGGAATAGTTTCGAGCGAAGAATAGTCGCGCTCGCCAGTTGGCCCTCCGGCCCGCGGAAAAGAGCTCTCGCGGGGCGCCTGGCGATTTATTCGACCCATATTCCTTTTGATCGATTTTGAGGATCGCGCGAATAGCCGGGAATCCTCATCGGACCCACGTGTCACCGCTCGGGACAGAGTCAGGACCCGGGCACGCCACGAGTAGTATTTATAAGTTCCTAAAGAAACGAGGAAAGAAAAATATTTTACACGGTTTTAAGTACGAAATAGAACGAAGAACCGACATTACGAATAAGCAAACCACTCACGAGGGATGTCGTTTAAGTGACAAATATTCTGTGCAAGCCGACGACGCGAGATGTGAAAAATGTTTTTCGACGCATGCTTCTTTAACATCCATGCTTTGGGGGGAAGGTTCGACGCTCCTCGGTGCTCGAGCTGTGCGAGCACGTTGATCCTGATAACTCGGAAGCTTATTCGATGTAGAGACAGGGATGAAATTGTTCTCGACAACAACCACGCGTTTAACAGATAAATTCGGGTTCGTGTGTTACTTCGTTGTGTATTGATTCTTTGGGACAGCGTATTAAAAATGAATCACTTTTGTGCGGTTATTTTCGTTCGTAGGATGGATTGCCGATAAAAGATAATGTCGAATATTTCTCGAAGAACGCGAGACAGAAATGGGAGATGAGATTTCATCGAAATCAACACGTGTCATTTAAAGTGCATGGCCCTCGTTAGACGAACCAGAGAGTGTTCGGTTTAGTGTGTAGTTCGTTGATTCGTCTTGTTTGCGGGATTGTACATTCATGCAGAGACACGACAGCACCAGCAACGTTCTTCTTTATTTTGTTTCTTTGTTCTTTTTTATATACACATCTATATATATACATCTATATATCTATACCTATATATACATATATAATTTACAAATACGCGTATAATCCATTCCAATCGAAAGGGGCGGGCGTAAAAAACGTGGCGGGAAATAAGCGCGAATTACAAACCGACGGTTGCGCGAAGCTTAATATCAGAAACCAGATGATCTTTCACGAATGGGAACAAGTTTGTGAATACGTTTCGACGGTTAGTAGAGGGTTTCAAATATCGAACAACAACGCGCAGACTCGATGAAATCGCTATAAGAAAGACACGGGTTATTCTTGTGACGTTCGTATGTTCTCGATTATTTTTATTACCGCCGTGTAACGATTGTACAGGGTGTTCCATCGACGAACCGATTCGAGGTACGGGTTATTTCACGGCTCGAACATTGCATGCATTCCAGGTCTCTTTTCGTTTCTTCGTTGGACACGCGTTCTGCGTGTTGAACGTGGCGGAAACTTGTTCCTGTACAAACTCTATCGAAAATTTCCAGCCAGTTTAACTCGCTTAGAATTTTACCCATCCGCGTATGTGTACCGATCGACGCGAATAGACTCGTGGTACAATGGTGTGCGGGTTCATCAGCTTGTCAGTGACCTTGAGCAGTTCATTGATTTCCAACCTGCTATAGTTGCTGATGGAAATACCGACCCTCTGTACCATTTATTTATTTCTCGAGTTTTGGCAGCTTACTCTTTTACCCTTACGACGACAACTAGGATCGTTTCGTAAGTGGGGAAAACAAGAAAAGACTGGTTGATTAATCGTGTGACAATTTACATGCTACACATTCGCGTATGCCGCGTAAAACCATCGAACTCGCAGCCTACGAGACGTACAACGATGAAAATAAACCTGAAATGCATGAACCCGGTACCGAAATAAAAATGGTGGGAAGGTTAATCGATCGCGGGATACCACCCTGTATGTCTCGAAGTTCTCGTTTGAAACCGCATTGTCCACACCGCCGGGGATACATGGGCAGAGAACGATATTCCGATAGTCCGCGAACTCCTCGATCGATACGTAACAATATATTGTAATGATATATCACCGAAACGGCGTTTAGATGTACATAAGCTTAGGGGCCGAGGTATAGCCAACACGCGAGCGAGCTATTATTTAATTGTTGAATCGCCGGATAAGACGGAACGAAATCCACCGAGGCACTTTTTCCAACGCGGAAAGGAAAGATGAATCTATCGTGAACGAGCAAAGAGGGGAAATTCGTCGAGGTCGATGAGACAAAAACCGGGCCCAAAAAGAAACAGATAGATCTTGTTGTCAATCATTCCGTTTATGGTTTTAACACGAGACGTACGTTCCATCTCTGCGAATGGGATTGTTAAACGAGCCGCGATCGGTTGAAACCGGGAATACGACGCGCCGGATGACGATCAACGGGAGAAACTGGATCGTTCGGATCGACGGGAAAAATCGTGATATAAACCGGCGATCGAGCCACCGCTTCTTCGTTGGTCCGCGTTAACGAAAAAGGGAAGGTATAATGCAAATACATCGGATCGTTCCATAAGACTGCGTGTGTATTGGTGAGGATGATCTCTCTAGCCTTCCGACGACCGAGGTCGTGTTAGGAAAGCTTTATTGTACCAGACGACGGACAAGATGTTTATCCAACTAAGAGATTTCCAGCTTGTCGACCGTCGGAGCAAAATGTCTCGAACGTTGCGAGGACCAACCGCCGTCTTTCGTTCGGATAAAAATGCCCGTCTCGGCGCGGACTACGGACACCGCTTCGACGATTCACAAGTTTCGGTTCACCAGGTGTATCACGCCTTGTATCGCGTGAACGTGAACCCTTTCGTTGATAGTACAATAATAATTGTCGTTGCGAACTACTGCTTCGAGCCGTCTTTTAGATCGCTTCTCCACATTCGCGGTTAAAACCATAACCGGCGCCGCGATCGTCGATGTGCTCCGAACTGTTGAAATCGTCGTTGAACGCCGCGGCTATCGGCGTTCGAACGATCACGGTCGGTGAGCGTAAACCAAAGCACTCCCGCACAACAACATTTGCTAGTCTGACTGTTCGAAACCCGAAGGGTGAATAGTGCAACGATCAACCTCGCGGCACGCGTTCAAGCGTTAAATGTCAACGTTCTCTCGTTCGTTCAGAGAAAGAAAATGAAAGAGGGAGGCGTGAACGCGATGTTACCACGAATCAATGGTTATGCACGTGCTTTCGCGTTTTGCACACACACACACACATACACACACGCGCAAACAAACAGACCCACATACACACACACACGGCACACAAGTACAGACACCTGTAGGCATAGCGACGCAACGTGTTTCAACCCATTTAGAGCACTCCGAGAACTTTTCCTCTCCTAGGATTCAACACTTGCGATAACGCACGTGTTCTCAATTTTAATCGAATGAATGGGGAAAATAACAAGTAATTACGTGTTTTATTCAACGACCGGTGGATCGTTGATCGTGTTTCGAGCGATCCTCTCGGCGATCGATAGTCGTAGCACGAGGAACCGCGTAGCCGAGTAGGTGTATTACAATGGGTTAAACGTTGTTAAACGAGATTATAACGATGTTGCAATGCGTCCGCCGCACAAAACACCGCGTCTCGAGCTTGTTGCGCCGTTTACAGACGAAACGCGCGCGCCCGCGTGATTTCTAAGCCCATCAAACGAGTTGCTGCACCCGGGCTCGTCGACTTTCACGCGCGGTAGTTTGATGCATTCGACGAGCAACCCGTTGTCATCGGTTTTGTCACTCCGCTGCGTTCCTTCCTCGATATTCCGTTTTTTTTTACATCGATTTTTCCGTTGTATCCGGCCGTTCCGCCAGTAAAAGTTCTTACAGTATTATTAGCTTCGAAACAATTACTCGTCGAATTAAATTCAAGCTAACTCGCTAATTCATCGCAATTCACATTTTCAAAAGCTTCCAGTCTCGATCTATTTCACACCATTACAATTCCTTTACAACAACCGCATCGTGCATATTGCATTTGAACTGGATGAATAGGAGTTACCTACAGGTTCGTGCATTATGTATTCCTATTCGATGCAACGACGAAAGTGTCGAGAACTTCAGATATTCGAAATGCCTCGCCGCTGAATGTAATTAACGCGGAATAACAATGCATCGGCATACAATCAGGAGAAACAATAATCCGTCATCGATTCACTTTGCAATGCCTGGAGGCTGTTCTTTAAAAAAAGAACAACATCGTTACTCACGGAACGATCAGATATCCTAAGCGGGTATTCAAATCAGCCGTCTGACTTCGCTTAAAGCGCGCCGGTTGCTTTCTTTTCTGCAGCCGCGGGTTTTTCTCGCGAGACAGATTTAGAAACGGAATTAGGTAATCTCTCTCAGGTAGCGAAGATTCGACGGAACCGGCTTGACTGCTGAAGAAGCGTGTCGGCGTCGAGCGATTCGCTCGGCAAACAGAAATCGAGGACGGAAACGCAGTGCGGGGTTAAAGGGAGAAAAAAAATGAGATGCAAGGGAGAAAGAGGGTGAGTGAGAGAGCGTAAGACACAGAGAGAGAGAGAAATGAAACTCGGAGAAACGAGAGAATGAATGGAAAATCTTGTTTGTTAATCTCGTCTGGAACAAACGGAGCCAGTCTCTCCGCCAGTATCTCTTCGTATTGTGCGTGTAATATACATACATCTATATCGCGTTGTTTTCCATGTTGTTTTACTTAACGATGGCAAGACTAACTGAATGAATATACATATTATATATACGGTGTATATATATATATATAATATTATACGTATGCGTGCGTGTGTGAACGACGCTTAAGGGACGCTTTTTCCGGGTCCCCTCGGGGTCGTTGCTCGGATTTGTTTGCCGAATCGATCGTAGAAACACCATTTTGCAACTACGTTCGCTGGACTCGCGATGTTCCCGTTGCGTCGGAGCCGCTTCGTCGCAAATATCGATGCCAATGGCCACCTGTTCGAAATTCGCGAACGAAACAGCATGAGTGAGAGAGAGAAACAGGGAGAGAGCGAGAGAGAGGCCGCCTTGCCTCCGCTGGGAGATACTTTTTTTTCGTGGCCTATCGAAACGGAGTTCCATCTGGTTCTTTCCCGGACACCGAGTCGCAGACCAATCGCGAAAACGTCGCGAGCTGCCGAAACTAAATGGAACGCCGTGAAAAATTGTATCGATTTTGCCAACGAAAGATTGACGAAGCGTGCGTCATTCGAAATGGACCTCGATCCGGTCAAGATGGGATGGATAGTTCGTTGAACTTATTAGATCACGAGATCACCATAAATTAGATCATCGGTGGAATGTAGTCGTAGCCGATAGGACACCAATTGATTACATTGAAAGCAAGATTTCCCAAATATTTCACGAGGATTGAACATTGAAGATTCCAGAATCTCGAATCCCAAAAATCATAGCTATTTCACCGTATCGACTTCTCAAGGTTAGTGGGCGGGGTAGCCTCCACCAGTGCCGTCGATATCGACGTTCCGCCCCCGTCGCTTTGCTCCTTGCATTACGCTCCAGAGTCAAGGCCGAATAGATGACCACCGGCGTTAATAATTTTTTCTGTTCACAATCAACGTCGTGCGAGCCTTTGCCGATGCGAACAAATTCGCGTAGAAATTGGCGAAACCTTAAAGCGATGGTGTCCTAAGCTTTTTCTCGTTATACAGACGGAAGTATGTTCAACGCACTATTCATCTACGAAAATCGTTTTGAACACCTGCAGATGGACAACCGAGACAATCGGTTAGCTTGCGCTTGAGAACACATTTAAAGAAAAATTTCGCTCTCGAGTCGGTTGTCCATGTATCGCCCGATTCGGTGTTGTCTATGACGGAGAGTCTCTTGTGCACCCCCATACATTACTTCCACGGGAAGATGACCCCAGACTGTACAGAAGTCCACGCTTAGTAAATGCAGATTTCAAGTTGTTTCCTTCGGATCACTGAGAAACATTCGAGTAAAACAAGACCGCGAGAATCAAGAAAAATGGTGTCTACCTAGCGAGAACTATTGTACCATCAAGATTTTCTCGCGAACAGAAATAGACCGCGAATAAAGAGTGGACAGCACCTAGTCCAGCGATGCAGAGTGGGCCGAGTATGTCCAAGCGGCGTAGCGTGTGTTACGTTCCTTTTAACAGTACGATTTTTCTACTCAGCCTGCAGTCTCTTACAACGATTGCGTATTTTCAAAGTCTCTCGTGTTCTGCGCCAGCTGTCCTTCCGGGCAGTGGCGCCGGATTTTCCTATCGTTCGTGGCAGAAACTTTCGTTCGAACGTTCAGAACATTCTCGTCAGTATGGAAACACTTCCGGTAAATGCTTATCGAATCGATGATAAAAATTATAATGAGGTTGGCCCGCAGGCTTGATCTTCGCCTTTGTCCGAAACTCGGGAAAACACGAAATGATCGATTCACGAAAATCTGAACTGGTTCGAACATCCGCAAATTTGTTACGTCACGACGACTACACCGCAATAAAAAATTGTTATGACGTTATTCCGACGGGCTTACGAAATGACGCAATAGCGAAGATCAACCCGTAGTTTCAACAAAGTGCAGCCGAGCTTACGTCGCAGAAACCAAGCATACGATGAAAGAATTCTCTTGAGTTATGTTGATTGTGGAGTCGCACCGAGACATTGCGAAATTGTTTCACGCATTTCGATAGTGTTAAAACCGTTCGGAAGACGCCGTGCCAACTCACGAGGTTGATCGTGTGTAGCCCGGAGTCAACAATCATTGCCAACTTGTCACGAACGATAGAGATCGGTTTAATCGTATAACTTGTAACGCGACTACCGTAATTGTCCAAGTATTGTTTTTCAACGATCGTCCACCTGCTTCCGCGTGGACACGGACAAGCATTTTTACGTGCGAAATCGTTGATACTGTCAAGCAAATCAGTATTCTTTCGACCTCCAACATCCCGTAGAATTGTACGCCGGTCTATGATTTTTACGTCACTTCCTTGATTATAGAAGTCAAATGTTTTCGCAAGTATCAGTCGATTTTTAAAAATGTATCAATGGATTAATAAATCGTGCATGGCATAACGTTGTCGTATCTATCGTTGCACCTGTCCTTATCTGCTGCTTATCGAAAGGTAAGGTGATTTATTTCATTAAGTATTTACTTGGTTCGTTCATTCGTTTATTTATTGAACAGATGTCGTTGAAATATTTCAAGCACTACGATAAGGGTATTTATTAATAACATGGTTTACAAGAAGAGCAGTGTACAAGTATAAGAAGAAATAGAGTACAGGAAAGTAGTGTTTATTGTATACAAATATATGATACAATGATCCAATCTGTAATCGTAGCCATTGTTGAGTTGCCAGAAATCTATAGAATTGTTTATAAAAATATTCGCTTACCATCGGTGTCAAGTAAACTCGTCTGTTCTTAGGAATGTAAAGAAATGTTTATTTACGTTTGTCTTTGGTGAATATCATAAATATTTACGTTCCGTTTATTTTTATAACTCTTGTGCAATATCACATGGAATAGAAACTCGTTCGATCGAGATTATGCGAATTCCATGTGCGTGGAGAGATACTTTTGTAAGCAACTGTAGGTTATTTTTGACCGTAGAGATAGTTTCGTGGAAGAGGTCAATTGAACGTCTGAAATCATTCGGAGCACGATGAATTCGATTTATTGGGCTGGAATCGGCGAAGGTAGATAAATTCGTTAAAAGAATAGTCAACGAGCCCTCCCGAGAACACCGTTCCCAAGAAATTGATCGCCAAGCAACAAAGAGTTTATATTTAGCTGTCGAATGTTATCTCTTAACCTGCTGTCCTATCAACATTCATTCGATTATCATATAAATGACTGATAAAAAACTAGAAGTTCGTCACGTGTTTGGACTCGAGTCACGAATCGGGCGACATTCCCTATCGAGTTTAAAGTATTCAGTTATTGCAATACCAGATATTCATGATAATGAAGCGTATCTCCTATTTGCGGCCAAGATAAAAAGTAGCCACGATTGCCCAGATGCTTGTGCTTACTATCGGAAAATACAAATCGATAGTATCATTGTAAACCAACAGAGATATTCCGAGTCGAATTCGTGGATATATTTATTTATAAAAAGCTGATAAGAAAAATAGCTCTAATCGTGAATCACGATATTTCTTCTTATAAGAAAGAGAGAGAGATCATTACAATTAATCCTTTCATTACAAGTATCATTAACCCTTTCGTTACAAGGATCATTACAAGTACCCTTACAATTTCGTTTTCGAAATAATAGAAAAAGTCTTACAGAAAATGTGTACGATAAAATAAGCTATTCATATGATAAAACATTTTTACGATAAGGTCAAGGTCACATTTTCAAAGTACTACAACATTTGTAATTAATCTGTTGCTAATCTAGAGTCAAATTCAACGAACCACAATACCAAGACCGTAAGATGGAACTCGTGAAAATAATAATCTATTCAAGGTCGTAATGTGAAATCATTCAAAGCACGATTACTTTGAACTTTAATTCTATCTAATCGAAAGTATCTGTTAGAAAGAATTTCGATCTAATTAAAACCTGTTCGTTGAAAACGAAATTTCGCAGGCAGAAAGAATGAAGATCCACGGAAATCGTTACAACGAATACACGTAAGTATACGATACTGTTTACTTGAATAAAAGAATGTATAGAAAATAGATAGTAAAATTCATGTTGAATGTTCTGAATAATTTAAATACGAGTGTATTGCACGAACTTCGGAAACTTTCAAAAAATCCAAACAAGTATTTTAAACCGATAAGACAGAACTGTTTCGATAGTTCTTGATAAGGCCAAAATAGGAATAGATAACATACACACAGATCATATGGCACAATTCGGAGAGCAAATTTTGCAAACGATAAATTCGTATTTGTACGGTGTAATTCGAACGTTTAACCCTTATGTCGATAATCGAATACTCGGGTGCCATTTACAATTTCTTCTCGAAACGTCTAAAAATTATCATACAATTTTTATGTTTTCGGATGATCACAAATTAATTAACATATTTCAGACATACAAATACAAAGTGCACAACATCGTTGAATATCGTGGAAAATTTTAGTTATCGACATACGGATTAACCCTTCTCGGACGCGGAATTTTTTTTAGAGAGATAACTAAACCATATATATCGAAGAGACATACATTTCTCAGAGAACTAGATCGTGCATATCAAAGTCCTTAAATTCCGGGAAAGTGATCGATATGAACCGATATTTTGTTATGCACGCAAACTAAGTGATTTTGTGGCAAATTCGGAAGTTGGATGTTTACCCGTGGCGTCGTCGACATTCGTCCTCGAAGGGTTAAATTTGCGTATGACTAATGAGAACGTTCGCGGAGCCACCGTGCCGAATACTGATCCGATTTGAAATGCCCTCCAATACGCGGTGGCCGTTGCCCGATTGGCGGTTACCGATGCAGGTTCGAAAGAGAAGGGAATGCGCAGAAGCACGTGGATTTGTTTAGACGACTGTCAAGCCCCTTTCGTAGCGCATTTACAAAGTCCGTGGGGTGCTTCCGGTAAGCCCCGTAGCTGGCGGCGGCGCTTTCCCGACAAACGATACCGGGGGCCAACGGGGGCGACAAGATCCACTGTCTACCTCTCCCCTCCTTCACTCCTTTTTCCCGCTGTCCACCCCTCCTACCCTCGAATCCCTGCCCCTCCCTCCAGCCCTTCTGTACCACACGGCATTACACCTCCGATGCGGAGACAGAGACAGGGACAGAGACAGAGACAGCGACAGAGTCTGGGACAGGGGCAGGGGAGGAGTGACGACGGCGACGATGCCCGGCGAAACGAGCGATGGAGGAGGGGAAGACATCAACGGCGGACAAGGCCGCCATATTGAATCACTCTCGTTAATTTTTGCGCAGAGGCGGCGTGAATTTTTTCTCCTTGCGCGGAAGGTAGCGGCTCAAGGTTGTGTCTGGGTCTCGGGATCGTGACGATCGTTTCGCGGTTACCGCTGCCACGCGTCACCCCGCGGGAATACCGTGTTTGTTGTTCCCTGTGGAGACGTTTGTGTCTGTTTGTCTTTTCCCCACCAAAAAAGTCAATGGTTAACGCGATGAACGGATACAAGGCACGGGAATGGTTCGCGGAAACATGCGGAAATCGTGGCTCCAGAATCGCCAGGCGGTGAAGTGTGCTCGCGATAGGGAGGGACACTCGAGGGAAGCGAAGTGTACGCGTACACTGACTGCGGTATGTCGTGTGCGCCATGTCATTGTACGTAAGCGATAGTATAGAGTGTAATATATATCGTGGAGTGGAGTGAAGTGGAGTGGAAAGCGACCGGCTACCTTGCCTGCCTAACTGTCTGCCTAACTGCGTGTGTCTGCCTGCCTGCTTGCCCGACTCTGCCTGACCGCCCATCTGCCCGTTTTGCTCGACCGCCTTTGTGTAATTGATTCGTATGACCGAACGATTTACACAAATTCGGACCAATCTTTTCCATTGACCGAACCCACTGCACGGCTGGCTCAGGTACGTGTACTTTCTTCCCGTGAACGCGGCTGGCAGACGTTGGCGTGTGGGGGTCAAAACACTCGGTCGCGTTCGTTCCAGGGAACGCGGGATTATCAATGTAGTAGGAAATACGTTGTGCACGCGGAAACATAAAGAGAGTCGCGTGTCGCTGTCGCGCGAGCTGGCGTCGCACGTCACCAGCGGAGCCGAGCCGAGGCGAACGTTCGCGTGTGTTCACACGACACCGAGCCACAATATTTTGAATTGCTCGACCGATCAATTGCAACCGAACCCGATCTCGATTCTTTTTATTAACATAACCGAGCCACCGGCCTGCAACCGAACGATTCGCCGCGTTTCACGGCGTTTCGTTCGCGCCCGCGGCTCTTCCCTCGATAACCGCGAGAAAACGAGAAAGAGATGAGAAGCCCGAATTGATACGAATTGATGTTACGCGACTTCGACACACTCGGTAGCTTTTCTTTTGTTCATTTTTCTCCCTCTTCTGCCTCTTTTTTCCGCGATGATAACGCGTTGTTCTACACACGCTCGTTCTTCGTAATGCGTAAACCGATGAAATATTACTTTTGTTCCGCATTGAACAATTCTGTTCGAACTATTTACTTGGCGATAAGATTAGCTCCTCGGCGTGCCGTTGTAATGGTCGTGTACGTTTATTAGGTTAGGAAGAAAGTGCGAGATTACCGTAGGTCGCTTTAGGGATCATTTACCGGTTTGGGGACTTTAGGCTGTTCGCTTGCCGTGCAATTTCATGTTGACTTCACGTCACGGAATAGTGAGAATCTCGTGGTGCAAAGGACTTTGGGTTTGGAAGAAGTTTTTCTCATCGTATAAACATTATTTATTATATTTTTTTGTTAGAGAAACGTACAATTAAATACACATATACAGAAAAAGTTGTTTCGTGCAGAATACGAACGCGAGCCATTGAACGTAACGAGCGTCGCTTATGTTTATTCATCGTTCTCCGTGGAGTCGCGAATTAAAGTAACGAAACTGGTATGAAAAAGTCTGTGACATCAATTCGAGAGTTTAGAGACCCTACTCTGTCACGTGATCTGGAAAGTGTGCAAGGCGGGAGATCCGAGAGAAACTCCGTGAACTAGTTAATTCTTACGCGGGAGATCGTAATAAGTAAATGACGATGGGGGAAAAAACGGAAAACGTTTGCTACAAAACTGCTACAGTTATAGCCTTCTGCATAGTAAATAAACTACGAACTGTTTTTCGAAAGAAGAAGTACAGAGTACACGACGGTCATAATTACCGTCCGCCCCACTCCGATAATTCCCGGTCCATAACATATGAGCAACAAGAGTGGGGTGGACGGCTATTACGACCATCGGTGTACCTCAGGTCTACCGTTTCAAGGAGCATGCTATAATATGTTATCTCTCGGTTTTCTTTATCTGTTACTTTGTATATCCAGCGAACGTAATAAAGCCGTAATTTAGCAGCAACGATGTTTACAGGAATATGCTCGGATATCCCCGGCTAAATCGGCACACTGTTCTCGTTCTCGGACACGAGAAAAAGAGTAGCAAATAGTGTCGTATTACCTAGAGGTCGCGCTCGGTTTCCCCCAATACAATAGTAATTACGAGATGCGTGGACGATATCAAATACGTTGCGAAAACATTGTAACTCCTTGGTCCCTGCGGCCGGGGATGCCGGCAGTGGGGACTCCGTCGAAAAATCGATTTCCCGTAGGGCATAAGGGCGCGGGAGGAGCGAGGGCAAGGGAGAAGTTAACGGAGACGAAATTCGGGAAAATCCGCAGAGAGAGATACATAGGTAGATAGTTAGAGAGAGAGAGCGCGCGAGCGAGCGAGCAAGCGAATGAGAGTAAGAGAAACAGGGACAGAGACGAGAGGGAAAGAGAAAGAGATTGGTTTCTAGCCCGTTCCGATGCCGCTCGTGTGGGTGAGTGGCTGACGGTTTGTGGTAGGGGGTAGACCGACGACGGGGTGAGGGGAGAAATAATTAATGTGCGACCGTACCTCTCCCCTCGCGGTACAGGGCACCCTCTCCCCCTCTTCCCTCCCCCCCGTCCCCCCTGCAACAGTCTTGTACCGCTACGCTTAGCTGCCATTGTGCCGAGACGCCACTTCCGAAGCATCAAATTCAATTCTTCGATTTCGTGCCGCTACTTCTTCGCGGAAAATTCAGCTACTGGAGAGGAAAACGAAAACGGGCACGCGGCGTGTGTCCGCGGTGCCGGCGGGCCAGCAAAGCGCGCCAATATCCTCGCGCGCGATCTCGGGAATACTGTGTATTCTTCCTGCTGAACGTCTTTCGAATCCCGCGGAGGTTAGGTTAGGACATTGCTTCCGTGGATATCGGCCGATCGCCCGCCTCGCGGGGCCAGCATACCGAATCTTTTTTATCGTGTGTTGTAGTACTCTCTCGCGCTACTCTTGATCGCGTTCTTGCCGGCGGTGTGTCTAGACGTGGTGTGTGTTGTGATCGTGGCGTTTGCGGTCGGGACTCCGGGACGTTTGCTCCATCAGAGTGAGAAAAAGTGAAAGAGCGAGAGAGAGAGAGAGAGACAGAGAGATCGCGACGTTGAGAACGAGAAAGAGTGAGAGAGGAGGAGAGATAGAAAAAAGAGGGAACTACGATGCCCCGGTGCATGTGAACCACGGGATGATTGGACGGAGATTTTGGTAACCCAGTTATTTTTATTTCGGTGTATCTTTTCTATCGCTTTCGAATTACGGTGTTGCGAAACATCGCACGTCCCTACCGTTGGCTTCTTTGTAGTGGTTTTTTCTTTATTCTTTTTTCGTCTCGCCGCTTCCCCTCTTCCGATCGTCTCCACCGCATTGTTATTATTATTGAAATCAATCGAATCGAACCCCGCATCGGACGAATCGTGGTTATTAATAAATACTTGTGTTTTTATTTTTGTAGAGTAGCCGTGTTTGAGAGAATGGAAGCCATGGATTTAGACGGGGATGCAGTGGTGGACCTGAGTGTTAGGTAAGTTCAAAAAGAACTCGATTATTTGGTCATCCTCATTGAGCTTCAGGCTGATCTTCTACAATGTTGAATGAAAACAGGCTGTTCAATAGCTTGTCAATTTGCAACTGCCATTGTTTACATCACTCTGATTATGAAATGGGGCTATTGTTACACGTTATGGTTATCAAGAATGAAAGCACATAACGCATTATACTACCCTATGATAATTTTGCTTTTAAAATACTGACCTGTTATCGGTGATATTAAATGGAAGTTACTCTATATACACAAGGATTATATTCTGTTTGTATTAATAGATTTGGTTTACTTAGTATAAGCATATATTAATGTATGCTTTACTTATATTATTATGTACTATGTGGATTTCAGCAGCAGTGGCAGAAGGAATTCTCCATCTATCGCTGTTAACTCTGATGTAGGAGTTCCATTAGATTTAGGTCTTCATTTTTCTTCGAGCCCTAATCTGGACAACAGTATGCCAGAACCACGTAACATTCAAAATGCAGCGAGGGGAATCTTGGCCCCAAAATCTGCAGACGATAGGAAAACACGCCGTAATCTTAGACCTAGAATTGAAATAAGTTATGCGGAGACTCCGGATGAACGTAGAATAAATGGCTATGTGAATGGAAATGCGGATAGCGACGAAGGTTAATTCAGAAATTATATATTTATTTATAATTTCGATATTACAATGTATTCTTACATTTAGAGCTATTTTATAGCATTGTAACTAATATTGTTGAAATATCCATTTACTAGGTGATATGCCACCTTTGCCTCCGATCAAGGAACTATCATCGGATGAGCTAGCTGAACGTGAAAGAACACTTAGGAAATTAAGGGAGGAACTTAGATCTGAAGAAATGAAGTTGGTGCTGCTGAAAAAGTTGCGGCAGTCGCAACAACTGAAAGAAAACATTGCTGCCGTACCGAAAGTACCCAGCAAGTTACCACCACCGGTTACAGTACAACAGGCTCCCCTTAGGTAAACAAATTTTACTTTTTAAACGCATAAAGCGACATACAATTAGTAAAACAAGATTGTATCTTTTAGTCATAGAACTGGGAAAGCACCTCCACCTCTGCTTAGGGGGGCAACCCGCGCCAAGCAGGAGTAGTATACATGTTCCTCCTCCTGGAATGTTACTACCGCCTACAGCTGCCCGAAGTTCTACTTCCAGTACTGGAATACCACCAAACATGATCATACCGCAACCACCGCACCCTAGAAGCAGGCCACCTAGTGCAACACCAAATGTATCGAATTATCATGCACCAGCAGACCGAACAGAGAGATCCACGAAAGATCCAACTCCCACTCCGGCACATCAAGTAAGTAAGGTATAACATCAGATGTTTTTTAATACATATTTGTATAATTAGTAACAGTTCTATTTGTTACATTTTGAGAATATTTACACCACTTGTCATTTGTAAATTATGTAAATAACCGTAATTGTGTTTTTGTAAACACAAAGCTGCTTGTTGGATCTCAAGAAAATAAAACCACCGCATCCTTAAGCACACCTGTGATTTCAGAACAGGTATATCCACTAGTCAGAATATATTTAGTCTTTTGCCGCACTAACTTTGAATTAAATTTTATACCAATCTTCTGTCCCCCCTAATAATCATATAACTTCTTTTGCTATGGTTAACTCTATTGTTCTTCCACCTTCTTCTTCCTGCCACTTTTCATGTTTATGATCATTTTATTTTAGCGCTTTATTTTATAGAGAATTTAAAAACAAAATCACGATATACTTTTGTGTGCGTATCTAATGTCCGGTTTCGAAACAGGAACGACAGCCAAGGGATGATAATCAGACACCTGCGCAACGTCAAGCGGCTGCTAAACTGGCTCTGAGAAAACAACTCGAGAAGACGTTGTTACAAATACCGCCTCCAAAACCACCGCCACCGGAGATGCATTTTGTACCTAATCCTTCGAATACAGAGTTTATTTATCTGGTGGGACTCGAACACGTAGTCGATTTTATTACTAAGGAGCCTGCTATACCACCACCACCAGAGCCATTTGAGTGTACACAATGCAAAACGGACTTTACGCCTGTGTGGAAGTGGGAGAAACCGATCACTGGTGGTAAGAAGGAAGGTCCAAGAGGACAGCATGCAACTTTCCAGAGACCTCCGGCAGGTCGTGATCCTAGGGTTATATGTGAACATTGTGTAACGACAAATGTTAAAAAAGCTTTAAAAGCTGAGCACACTAATCGGTGAGTAGAAATAATTTAGATAAAACCTGGCAAATCTTCTTCCTCAGTGTTTACAACGTTTCTCACTATACTGTAATGAATATGTAAATGTGTACAGGTTAAAGACAGCGTTTGTAAAAGCACTGCAGCAGGAACAAGAAATAGAACAAAGGTTGGCACAGGCAGCATGTCCGAGTCCTGATCCACCAGCTCCAAAACCAGTTCCTAAAGCAGCTACTCCCACGAGAAGAGTAGCAACGCCACCAGCCCCTCCGCCACAGGTACCTCCAGCACCTACGTTGGCACCAACTCCTCCTGCACCCAAGATGCAAGAACATCCTCTGGTTAAATTGGCTGAAAGTGGGAAATTCAACCCGCACCATGCTGCTGCTGCAGCCGCTTTGCAGCAACAGTTGCTCAGAGGTAATGTCCAAAAGCATTAGACAAGCTCTCGGTAAAGAAATGCATAATATAATTTGTTTAACTGTTTTCTGTTTGTTCAGAGTTGGCGAAGAATCCTGTGCCAGGTCTGCCACCCCATCAACCTCTTCCTGCTCATATGATGCCACCGTTTACCTCGTTATTGTACCCTTACCAGATAGCAATGGCACAGGCTGGTGGCAAGGGTCTCGCCGAGTTACAACGACAAGCGGCCGATCTGCAACGCCAATACTTGCTTGATATGATTCCGTCGCAAGCGTCTCAAGCACAAGGCAATCAGGCTCCGCCACGGGCCCATCCACACAATTGGAAGACGTAACCAGACGCATTTAAAGATCAGACAGTAATTGCTAATAAATGAAACTGCAGAGCTGTGTTAGAGAATATCGAGGAGCAAAAGACTCGTATTCTTTTTCCACGACATTGTACCGAAGGGGGTGTGACCTGTCGCATTTTCATGCACTTAGGATAATATACCGATCGCTGGAACGGTATCTTTATTACAAAGTGAAGCTCAAACCTGATTAATGGACGACAAATACTTCTTATATTATTGTGAACAAAAGGAAAACTATCGACCATCGTTTGTGAATATTGCATTATCGTGTGAGTGTGAGTTTATTGTTACCCGGAAGGTTCGAGGTTTTAATTGCTGCAAAAAAAGAAAGGAAAAAATGAAACGAAGAATTTTTATTTGTTACGAACAAGAGATCACCATGAAAAAAGAGCTGTGCTAGAAAAATGTTTTTTTATTCTCGAAGATCGGTAGACAAAGAAAGACGTTGATTGAATTTTCGAAGAGCAATATCTGTTTCTTTTCTGATTGTCTTGTGTTGGTATCAACAGTACCAAAAGAGAAGTTGGAAACTACATTCTGGAATATGTCAATCAATCAGATTCGAGTAAGTGCATAATAACTTGGACGCACATGAATGAATATAATTGCTTCAATTATTACATTATATATATATAAAGAACCAAATGGACATTTGTATGGCACTAAGAACAGTAGTAAGTGTTAACGTGATTAATACGAATTGGTTGATCTAATGATAGTAGTGATAATCGAAGAGCGAGAAACACGTGGAGAACGAAGCAAAACAAAGTAAAAGTAACGGAAGGGTGGAATCTTTTTTAAGACCCTTATAATTAAGCCGACCTTTGTCGGTGGTTCGAATAATTTTTTCCAACCATCGGCGGTACCTGTACTCTGTGTATATCTCTTTATTTTCTTCAAACTGTGAGTATTTTTAAGACGATTATAAAATGTGAGAGTGAGAGAGACAGAGAGAGAGAGAGAGGAGAGAGAAAGAGTAATAGTTACGAAAAAATTGATCATTGTAAGAGAAACTGTGTGTGTCAGTGATAGTCAGAAAAAATGAATGTGGGAGTGATAGTAATTTTTCTCTTTTTTTTTCTTCGTCAAGATACAAGACAGAAGAGCATTCAGCATGTTTTTAAATTAGAGTGACACGAGGTGTGTCATTCGCGCACAAATCGTTATTAGGGAAATTCGTAATAATAATGGTAAGACTTTGGCTCACACGAATGGCAGGATGTGTCAGGACATGGAAACAAAAATAAATCTTCGACGATCGAACGGTTCAAATATCTCTCTCTCTATATATATATTATATATATACATATATATATATATATATATATATAAATGAACGAACGAAGAAAAAAGAAATACTATGGATATAATAAATTAATGGATAGCGCAATTGATTTCATGTGTCACGTCGATGTAAAAGTATTTAAAGAAAAAAAAAGAAATCTTAACTGGACATACATATGTATCCAAAAGTTTTACCGAACCACTTCTAAGTGGCAAGATGGCCGAATTTTTACAAAAAGAAAAATCCTCTAACCAAAAAGATAAAAAGGAAAAAAAAGATACGAATGAAAATTTGCACTTGAAAGAGTTACAAATCTCCGGCACACAATCCCAACAAATATTTATCACATACACACACCACTATCCACCACTAATAATCCGATGATTTTACATTGATTCCGGCTAACTGATCTTGGTCCACAACAATCTTTCCGAATCACTAAATAATATAGTTAACTGTAGTCTTGATATTTCTCTCGGTATATGATACAAGTTAATAAACTAAAAATAGCATAATCATCTCTCTTTGTACTACGTGATAGATTTTCAACTCAATACTTGATATAAACGAATGTACACCGTAAACGTAAACGTCTTACGATCGCATAATAGATCAAGATCTGTGTTTTTTGTGTAAGGGGAAAAATGGAAATCGAAGTAATATCATTGTCTACACGTTTATCATCGTTGCCAGGGCGCTACCGCTGTAATTATCCTCCCGTCGTATTCAAGAGAAATTGATAAGAAGAAAACGATTATTTTATTAATATTTATTTGCGTGGACGCACGAGGACGAGGGGGGAACCGTGCGGATCAACGAAATGTAAAACTCTCTACGTTCAGCGTTTAGTTCTTATTATAAAATTTATTTTCTACGGTTCAAAATCAAGTACCACAGAACCTTTATTAAATATTTTGTATAGAGTGTCTCATACATCGATAGGTTGGCCACTTTTATAAAATATTGATTAGGGAACAAGTTTGAGCAAATAACACGTCGTTATTTTTATTTTTAGAAGTGCTTTTAGAGTTACGTATATTTTTAAGTGACTCCTTTTAAGTATATAATTTCAAAGAGTCAAGGTAACACGAGAGATTACAGTAACGACTTCAACCGACTTCCAAGAAGGCTTTGAGAGCTTATTGGTTTCATGTTTGTTCATACATGATGTTGACTATTAATGTTTCTTACATCCTAATATTTATATACTCATTTTTCAAAAAGGTTGACCTCGACATCACCTTTGATAAAGGATAAAAAATGTTTATTTCTTTTTTTTAACTTTGATGAGTGCATATAAGCACATCTGTACTCTAAAAAGTTGATTGTATTGTACTGTATCTAGGAATACACGTGCGATACTCTATACAAGGGTGAATTGTGAGAAACAAAACTTCCAGATACCTCTACTGAAATTAGAATACTTATAGAAAATTGTCTGATGGAAAAATGTGGCGATATCAGCAAATTTTTTTGATTGATGTTATTTTTAAGGTTGTGCGAAGGTCATATCAATAAAATGTTTAATCTTTGTAAGGTCGTCAGCATCTTTTGTTCAATATATTGCTGTGGCAAAAAACCAGCAAATTGTACATAATTTAAACATTATCGTACACGATAATGTTTTTGTCGACCGACCACAGATTTCCGAAGCCAATGTTACCTCTAGGTCGTGGTGGACTAGTTTGTTGAATTTGTCTTGATGTCATTTAACCCTGACGAGCCGAATACTTTTAACAATTTTATGGCAGCCACGGCTAGATCGATTCAAATTCTTATGCAACCATTTTTTTTACATATCTTTTAATCTATTTTGTAGAGATCAAGACTGATCCTTTTACTGGACCTAGTATAAATAATTGTTTAAACCGGCTGTCATAAAATTAGAAGTTAGATGGAACGTTTAAAACGATGGTCAAAATGGATCCAACTCTCCGTCGGAGGCTCGAAAATATTATGGTTGACCTTTAAACGACCTTGCGAATAGAGTCAAACGAAAAATTCATTTATATATAATTGCACTAGTTCTCCAAGCAGTATATTAATTAAGAAAGCCTATTAGTAGACTTGTTAATGACTGCTATGCTTAAAAGGGCATGTTATTCTCTCGAAATAATAATCTCAAACGAGATAACTAATGTTAATGAATGAAAATACTGTCGGTATTGAACAATTTGTTAGAAAATCGTTTATCGTTGATTTTTCAAAGGACCATTGAGTGACTACCGGTAGGTAAATTGTCAATAGAGATATTTGATAGTTTTGTTGCTCGAGCGATTCACCCGTGTTTGTTGACACATTACGATGTTAGACACATGCGTAGATGACTTTTTGGGTTGTTTTTCGCGTTCGTTGAACGGCCTCCCTCGCCTCGTGTTATATACGGCGTTCATCAATGTGACAAGATGGTGTGTCACGCACCACCCTCACGACTGCCGAATGACGTTTCGCTTAAGTTCTTTCGTGTGATCCGTTCACGACCGTGGCGAATCGTCGATTTTGTTCTCGTGCGTGCACGATCTCTCGTGACGGTTCAAACTGCATTTTCTCGTGGACGAACGGAAACTACTGGAAAAAAATAACGGATAAAAGAAACCGAAAAAACCGAACAGGTGAACACAAATAAGTTTCTTCCTATCTTCCTTTCTAGTCTTGTCTTTCACCTCTGCGTGGTGCTATTTAAGAGCTAAAGCACTTTTTGAGTGCGAACGTAATTTTATATTCTAAAAATAGAGAGAAAGAGAGAGAGAGAGAGAGAGTATGTATGTGAGAAAAAGAGAGAGAGAAAAACGTACGAAAAGAAAAGAAACAGTGTTTTTTCGCTAAACGAGAGGAGTGAAACTTTTTCGTGAAATTTTCGCGCTGGGCGGTAGTGTGTGTGGAGAAAAGAGAACAAAAGATAAGGGGGTTAATAATGGGGATTGAAGTTTGAAGACACGATAGCTAAAGCAATACAGAACTTCGAACATGGCGGATTAGTATTCTTAAGGTACTTGGGAAGCTGTGTGAACGGACCACGTGGTCCGATATATCGTGGGGACACGAGATAAGAATAAAAATAAACAAAAACGAATTAATAAAAATACGCACGCAATATTGCCCGCAAGAAATGGGAACGTGTTTATAGGCGTCGTGGAAATAATTGAACGTCCAAGAAATTCATACCGTTGTATCTTAAGTCTGACTACCTGACCGAGAATCTCTCTGCCCCACAATTTATAGAATTAGCAGTTAAACAAACAAAAAAAAAGTACAGTTTACCGAATACTCTGGAGACACTACACGAATAAAGCTTATCAATGATTGTATTTCGAGTGATGTTTATTGTCATTATTTGTATTCCGAAGTGTCAGCAGTCGGTGGCGAAACGCGTTCTCGAGTAAGAGAGGACGCAACGTACGATCAGCGAACGTTAATGCGAAAATTGTGTTTAAATAGAATGACCGATCGTAAGATCGTCGATGAATATTGTAAATTATTGAAATCGGTAATGCGTGTGTTTCAAGCGGCTGTCGCGGTTGTACAGTTCGTTTAGAAAATTTTCCTTAGGTAATCCGATATGATATAAGGCGTGAGCGGGGTAAGTTTAGGTGTCTGCGACTGTTAGCCTGTAGGAGGTATTAATTTTTTACTAATTTTGTAAAACTGCCTGAGAACGCTCAAGAATTCGTGATTATAAAATCTATGACTTTCTTTTGTTCTTATTCTTGTTTCTTTTTTTTATCTAATTTTATGCATCCGTATAAGGAGGGAATACATATTAATTATTCGACGAAGGTTTTTTTTCATATTGCGGATTATTAGATAGACCCGCGACAAAACCAGATAACTCTTACAGGGACGTCACGCTGTGTTCGCTAAAGAAAAATGTCCGACCATTTTGTACCTGAAATTAACCTCATCCAAATTAACCTGATCGTTAAATTACTGGTTGGACAAGAATTAACCAAGTATCTAGAGATAACAGGAGTTGGTATATGTCTCGATAGAAAATTAATGATTGCAACTGGAGACGTCCCTGTCCAGTTCAAAATGGACCAATGAGTCGTTAAGTCATTTCCCACTAGAAATCGATATCGAGCCTTATTTTGAGTAGGATAGTAGACATTCACAGGTTGTGACACAAACTAAAATAAGTTGTCTGGGTTTACGGAACCCGATATACGATTCGCAAAACCATGTGCGGTGACAAAGTTTTATTTCCACAACAATCGTTTCGTTCAAAGATTTCTCACTTTGTTAATTTTTGCGGATTTGACTGTGTATCGCACGAGAAAATAAACAGACGTAGAAGTAGCCTGGACCGTACAGTGGGAGTATACATATAGTTTCCTCGGTGACCTTCGGCGGTCAGTCAATCTTCTTCCGATTATAGTTCTCCCGGAGAATCTCACCACCTCGAAGTATCCCGAAACGAAAAAGAACTTTTACAAATTCTGTTACCGTCGCAGGACACCTCGCACGACTTTTCGAACAAAAGAGCACCTGTACCTCGAAGACGAAAGCAAGAAACAATTGTTTCCGTTAAACATTTTTACGGGCCGGGTTACCATTTATCCCGCGGCATCTTAGTTCCTGCCCAGCGCAACGTCCATGGCAAAAAGTCACATTGAGACCAGTTGAACGAGTCGAATGATAAACGCTATATTTAGAAACCCGACGTAAAACTTTCAACTTATGCAAGGCACTGATCGACTCCGGGGTATTTCAAGTTAATCGTGCCCGTTTACTGTGTGTATCTCAAACAGTTTTTCGTGTTTATCGTAAAAAAAAACAACACAGGAAAACAGTAGCATCGTCGTCGTCGGGAACCCGCGAAATTCATCGGTTGTAGAGCGCCGTCCTCGTCGGCTCGCGTATCGAATGGCGCCGCCATTTTGTTTTGATCTCGTTAACCCCTTAACCGCGAAGAGTTTCATACGAAACTGACGAGATTTTATAAAATCACAATTTTCTGTCTTTCAGACGTGTTTCGTACGCTTTCGATGAATCATCAAAATAATGTAAAAATTAATTCATTGACGTTCATTGCGTTCTTTTTGATCCACGGTTAATACAAACACGTCCCAACTAAATTTTGAGTGTATAGCAGCCAGCGCAAACTGTTAGTTGTTTATAAATATGTCCAATAAGAGAATCAACAACGATCTCAAAGCTGTAGAGCCAAATTATGTGAAACAAAATGAAGTTGAGGAAGCGTTTGTCTCCCAACGCAGAGTACTTCGGATACTTGTTCATCCGAGATGTTCATTGGAGATCCGGTCTCCAAGGATCTATGACGTTCCATGAAAATCTAACGAAAGAAATTAAAAATTCTTGCTGGTGTGACTCACGCCAGACATCGTCAGACGATCGTTTGGTTTTCTTTTCATGGTCCGTCAAGCGTGAAAAACAACCGAGATCCATCTACGACGTTCGCGGGCGCTGATAAATCTCCGCAGTTAGGGGGTTAAATGATATCTTTTCGAATTAAAGGGACGATGATGGACGCAGATATCAGTCCTGTTTCTTCTCGTCGTACTCGGCGAGGCATTTCTTGAAGTGTTTCGAACAAAACGGGTACAACGTCGGGTGGTCGCAGGTTCGACAGGCGGCCGCGAGATGCGAACAGCACCGCAGGCTTTCGCGGCAACAAGAGGCCCACAATTCGGGGCCTGCTGCGGCGCAATTGTAGCAGTAGCAGTCGCCTGGAAAAGAAGAGTTACGAGCAGGTGAAACGTGAGCGCTTGTTCATCGCGATCGATCTTTCGTCATGCCAGCTATTTGGTACCTGGAACGTACCGCATCGTTCGCGAGTTTCGCGCACTATCCAAGCGCAAGGAGGGTCATGCGTGGATTGCAGAAAAACGAGAAAGTGCTCCAAACGGAGTTCATAGACATAGGGAAACCTAGAAAAATGGTATTAAGGCGGTAGACTCGTTTCCAGGATTGCAAGGATGCGGGATTCGCGTTCTCATTTCTCAATAATACAAAAATGGGGGTTTTCAATAGTCAAAAACGCTAGATAAAGCGTGCGATGGCGCTGTCACCCTCAAAAGCCGTACTTTTTCGTTTATGAGGCGTAATCTGCATTGTCTGGGAGCATATAACTGCGCATGCAGCTATTTTCATAGCTTGTTAGCACTTTACTACAAGAAGTATCCAAACTCTCGACATGAATTGTTGGAACTAATGCCGTGTTTACTCTGACGTAACTCTGAAGTATTGACATTTCGATGACCTTGGGTTAGTATAGTTTTATACGTAGGGTAATAAAAGGGATCGATTGGTTTAACAAAAAGATTGGGTTGCATTAAAGAGTAAAGTGCAATTACAACGGGTGCATCGGTGCATCCACATAAAAAATAACTTATTTGTGGTTCATCGCGAAAAAGAAAATTTGTATTTATGTGCATCCTGCAATGGCTATTATATCGACAACAACAAAATTTTATTTCTGTTCAAAGGAAATTAATAACGCACATATTTAGTAGCTTGATGAACGACCTTCGATGCGGCCGCCATTAAACTTGTTGAAACGATACCAAGTACTCCATAACAGATGTAAAATGATCATGTTTCTTTCTGTGTTACTAATATTTTTTTTCTGTATTTTTGCAGTTAGATCATAACATCTCCGACCGTTCTACATCCTGAACAGATCTTTACTCCTCGAATATTAATCACGACTCCGTTACCCGCGCACGCTTGCATCACTGACAAGACACTTGACTCCTTCACGTTAAACAAGCGTAATGCGAATGGAGAAGAGAAAGAACAGCATCGTATCGCGTGTCACGTACGCCGCACGTGCGGATTTTTCAACGGAGAACTGGTCTAGAATCGAGTTGATATTTTCAAAGCGAAGGTGGAGCGATTTTCTCCGGTAACGGTAGTCTACTATCAGATGCAAGTTTGCATTGGATCTGCATCGCTCTGCTGCGTCATTCTCTCGTGAAGGACATGCTCCTTATAGTCGGAAATTGAAAAACGTATCCAGCTTTATCTAACACAATTTCGATATTCATGAAATCTTACTCGTAATACATGTAAATCAAATCGTTCATGTCCGTGAGGTGTAGGAGAATCGGAAAAATGAAAACTGTGACAAGTGTTATTAATTAATGAATTGCGGATTTTATGCATTTATGGCAAAAACCAGTTGGCGCAATTTCACACAGTAAAGAAATTGAAATATTTTATTTTCAATGTGTTAAGATCATTAAGAGAAAAAAGAAATTTTAATTTATCTTTCGCTTCTTGTAATTGATCCAAACAGTGTTTATTTTGCATTAAGATCCGCAGTTTATTAATTATACAGATATTGTTTCAAAGAGAAGCTGAAGGATTGAAGGAAGTATAATAAAAATTGAAGCAGTTTAAGCACGCCAATATGTTATTTTCAATGTATTAAGAACATTAAGGGAAAAAAAGAAATTTTAATTTATCTTTCGCTTCTTGTAATTGATCCAAACAGTGTTTATTTTGCATAAAGATCGGAAGTCTATTAATTGTACAGCTATTGTTTCAAAGAGAAGCTGAAGGATCGAGGATGTATAATAGAAATTGAAACAGTTTAAGCACGTCAATATGTTATTTTCAATGTACTAAGATCATTAAGGGAAAAAAGGAATTATAATTTATCTTTCGCTTCTTGTAATTGATCCAACCGGTTTTTATTTTGCATAAAGATCCGCAGTCTATTAATTATATAGGTTTTCGAAGGATGTATAATAAAAATCGAACTGAAAGTTAAAACCTTGTATTTAGGTATTGAGGAGACCTCGCAGGGTCATCCAAGATGGCTGAAGAAAGCGGCGGACGCGTTGTCATCTATTGTAATTCGCAACCATCACCGGATGAATAAAAAATTAGGAAGAACGTGCCGTAAAATCCAGTAATCTGGTCATGACTTTCACAGTTACGTTTCCGACGAGATAAGTGCCATGTTTCTGCAAGATTGCAGGCGTCTCGGGTGCGTTATGACAACCGACACGCTGAATCTTTCCTGGCTGCCTTGAATGGTGAAAGCAGGGACTAGACTGATACAAATTCTCACATGTGCCTAGGCATTAATCGTAACTGGTTATAAATCCGAAAATTTTCGGTATCGAAGATACATTTCCTCAAGGTTGTTCCAGTTTCGAAGCAGCTCAAATTACATCGGTCGTCGAACAGCCAAGTATTTTAGCAACTTTCAGTGGAAAGCATGATTCGAACCCGCTTTAACACTAACCGCACCACGACCGGTCAAATGACCGGTTTCATATTTTTTATCTAATTCATATAAAATTATATCTAATAAATTTATTTATTCAAGCACATATTCTTACCAAAATTGTGAGAAATCTAAATCAGTTCAGTCTTGTAATTATTACAAAACAATGTATATATCAGTCACATTTTGTACTCGGTACGGTTTGTGATAATCCCATGGCGAGCGGTGAAAGTATGTCACGATAGTAATGTCAAAATCATTAAGAAATTAACATTATTTTCGCGTACCCGGGGGAAAAGTAGAAGTAAAAGTGATCTATCGCACCGGAGTAAATCACGTCGAAGGATACATTGCACGCCAGATCTATTACTCGATCGGGATTCCATTCGACTCCGAGGTGCGTCTAATTGAAAGATTAATATCCCGACAGGCTGGCATGCATTTCTAATGTCATAACCGAACAATAATGTGGGAGCGGTTTCTAAATGCAATTAACAAACAAAAAAATATATATACTTTCATTCGACAAACGAACCGTGTACCTCTAATACAATTCTTCATAAGTAAACAGCGGATTTTATGTATTTATTACAGAAACGAGTGAGTGTTATTTAAAACATTAGAAACGTTAGACGAATTTAAAAATACTATTATATTATTTTCAAGCCATTGACCATATTACGAGAAAAAATCAATTTCTATAGTTTATTGCATTTCCGGAGGAAAATTTGTATTTTACATAAAGATCCGCAGTCAATTCATGAGATAATGAAGATTATGCTTGAAAAAGAAGTGCATGTCATAACCAGAGGCTGTAATTGATATCAATAAGAGAAGGCTAACAACATCCGCGTTCTTGATGATAGTTATTAAATAATGATCGGTCTATCGCAATTTAAATATGTTAAATATCGTATCCACGATACTTGTAACAATTTCAGTGTACGTAGCGACTTTGGTAATCATGGTAATCGCGATAATTACAGCTATTACGACGACTATAATTATTACAGCGGCCACGGTGATTCTTTGACAGGTGTAATGAGTATAATAGCCGTAATAATTTCGAATAAACAAATCGAAAATTTTTAGCGGCACTCCGTAGAAGGTTCAAACTCGCCGGAATACAGTCACGTCTCTGTGCGCATATGATTACATCTCCGTAACCCGGCATTAGCACTCCGATTCCTGTTGTTATGGAAAAGCAACACTTTCCGCGGCGAACAATAGGGGATCTAACCTTGACATAGCCACTCCCAGACATTGTTTGCCCACGTTAAATGCGCGGCTCGCACTGCGGCGCGCGAGAGTGTCGATCTATGAATTAGATGCGCCGACCGGTCGCGTTAGATCCCGGACGGAACGATCGATGGATCGCGTCGAGCAATTCAGCGCGACGTGATAAATCACTTTTCCCGGAACACGGTGCTCCGACGACACGGAGAAACGTGTCCGCTTTCGCTTCGAGAGCACACGCTCGTTGCATCGCTTGGGATCCACGATTCGTGGATTGTCAGGCATCATATGATATTCGGAGCAACTAAAATATCGTATAATTAAGCCCAGGTCAGTTCTGAAAGCGTATTTCACATTTAAAACGTGGAAAAGAAAGTTCCAGCGAGCATGGTCGTTGAAATTTCAAAGTGGCGATCGCTTGCGGTTGTACCACAATTTTCTGAACTGTGTACTACCATGCGAAAGTTGACTCAAAATTAAATTTATTTGGTTGAGAGACATCGAAGAAAATTTGGGTTAATATTGTTGCGTTGTATTAGATGATTGCGTGAGTTCGTGTCCGATTTGAAAATAAAATTCAATGGTTAAATGTTAAAGAATACAGCTTTATTTATCGATTACATGTATAGTCAGCAATCTTTTCTAATTGTAGAAAAGAATAGTGATTATATAATTGATTGATAAAGCTGTATTCTTTAAATTTCAAAGTGGCGAACGTTTGCGGTTGTACCACAATTTTTTGAACTACCACTATGCGAAAGTTTACTTAAAATTAAATTTATTTGGTTGAGGGATATCGAAGAAAATTTGGGTTAATATTGTTGTATTATCATCGCGTAAGTTCGTGTGCGATTTGAAAATAAAATTAGATGGTTAAATGTTAAAGAATACAGCTTTATTAATCAATTATATAGTCACCATTCTTTTCTAATTGTAGAAAAGATTTGATGAAAGAGATTTTAACATAAAATTAGATGGTTAAATGTTAAAGAATACAGCTTTATTAATCCATTATAATTCTTTTCTACAATTAGAAAAGAATGGTGACTATATAATTTGTCGTTTTTTACACTCACTTTTACACACACGTCTATGAAAATCGGGTACAATCTTATCGAATCATCTGATACTTTCAATCATTCTTGAATTTGGAGAAGCGTGTTAGGCCAGCATTTTACAGAGACGGATCGCATACGAGAATTTAACTAAATTTTTTCTCTTTACCTTCTGGACAGTCAACGGACCGTCGTGCTTCGGCTCTCCTGCACTCGAGGCCCTCCTCACCTTTCGGACAAGACGTGTAAGACTCCTCGATCGAATTTTCACCAAGTATTGCGTTAATCTGAAAGTAAAACGCGCAGGGTAGTTTCATAGCAGCCATCGACCGTGCAGGATCTACGCAACAGATCCCGCACGCAATTAAACACTCTTAATTGGCCAAGCGTCATAATCGATTTTGTAAACGATTCTATCGTATTTCCTCGATTTTCTTTCATCCTAACGAGTATCGCGAGTCTTTAAAACTTCTATGAAATTCTACAATTCTATAAGAAACGTCTGGTCGGTGGATTAGTCCTTATTTGCGAGTCTCGGTAGACCGGTAATTACGACAGTCTCGTGACCATTACGCTCCTGGAACGACTACGCGTTCTAGAATCGTGCGTGCACGGACGTTCTTCGGTTACAATTTTTGTTACGCAATGGCCACCGGTGCTTTTAGCGGGAGAACGATTCATAGTCCTTTGCAAATCGATCCTGCGCGTGTACTCGTTTCAACGCGAAACCGGAAATCTCGGATAACAATACGAACAATAGACTTGCAGTCGGTGAACGGATTAATAAATTTCAATTGTCTATTATGTTGGAACGAAAGCTCGTAGCGTTTTTAAACTAAAATTCGAAGATAGAAATAAGATATTTATACATAGATTTGTTCAATAACATATTTTCTCTTCTATTCTATTACTTTTTGCCATTTTTAGCTGACTTATCAATAATTATTCAATAAACCTATAAATAAATATTTTAATTTTATCTTTGATCTTCGTCCCAACCTAATATAATTATTAAACCATGGATCTTTAAGCAAAATAGAAATTGTCCGAGCCGACTGTACGAAACAGCAGTTTAACGAATATGTATTTTTCAATAACTTTAATGAGTCAAAAGAAATAGAATTTTACCAATCCATTTCTGTCACAAATGCACAATAGTTTATGCAAAATAAAAATGTTTTGCATTGATTGTGGGAAGCAGAAATAACATAAGAATTGATTTCATCCCTTAACGACTTTGTTACATTAAAAGCAACATTACAACATTCTTGAATTTTTTAAATCTTTCACTGATTTATATTTTGTCCAGGAAATTTCTTCATAAATGCATAAAGATCCGCGGTCTACTAATTATTATACGTAAATTACAATTATATACTGTTTGATATTCGTATTGTATTCTTCAAAAGAAACTCAGAATTTCCACAGAATAATTCGATTCGAGTTATTCTTCGCATTTTGCTGCTGCAGTACTAATAGTGGCAAGCAAAAGTCGGTCCATGAATGCAGTTTTCTCTCGATGCATTTCATTATGACTGACTCACTAGAGGATACTCTGTACGACGTATCATTTCCATCGGAAAAGTTATACAACCATTAATTTCCTTTGTGTCCATGATAAAATCTGATCTCGCTGTGCATCCAATAATCCTTGCACATCGTTTAAACTTACGTATTGTATTAACAGCTCCGTAATAATATATGCATATAATTTTCCCAACATTAATATTTTCCTTTCAAAAGGTAAAAAGAGATATCACCGAGCAGGATCATTTTTACAAAGGTTATTTAAACTTTATCAGACGAAACGGACTTTTGCATTTACTTTTTGCTATTATTGTAATAAAAGATAAGCACGAGTTCTCTTTCATAGAATACATCAGTCGTTTACTCTAATCCACAATTGGCCCGCTACCAGTGTAACAGATAGCATTTTGTTTAATTTATAGAGTTGAATGTGTGTATGCGTGTATATTACAGCCAATCCTATATAGATAAATTAAAAAAAATAGAAAATCGGAAACAACAGATGAATTTATTGTAAAATTACGATCGCCAAAGATTGCAAAAAAGAAGTTTTTATAATAATTTAATATTTATATAAAATTTAAAATTCAGGGAAATTTTAAGATTAACCTATACCTACCACGAGGGATCAAATGATCCATTTTAGATTTCTTATTTGACAATTATTGAGATTCTAAAGGTGTTTTCATCGGAATTGATTGAATACTTTTATTATAGTAAAAATCGCACAAAATATAAATAAATTTAATCTTGTTATTTTTATAATACCATACACATTAGTCACTTTTGATGGTCGGTAGGTTTAGTGTTAAATTTTAAAAAATTAAGTGAAATTCTTGTAAAAATTTGCCCAATTTTGTTAATAAACCCGTTTTGGCTTTTCCTTTCAAATTTTAGGTGATGAGAGCATGGCGCGAAGGCCAAACGATCTGAAATTTTGTGGGATAAATCTCGAACGAGGTCGCGATTTCTTATGGGAACATATTAGCGCTCGAATCCTCACTCGTTTGAAAGCTCCCGGTTTCGAAAACATTTTCACCAATCTCGCCAGCGCGTTTTCCTCCGTGGTGACAGTGGCGGTGGTGTTTTCTTCGCACCGATGACCGGCGAACACCAAGAACGAGCAAAGTAGCAGCAACGCATCACGGGAACACATCACCATGCGTCCTGGACAACACGCGACGATAAGGAGAGTAAAAAGCTCGCGACACCTCGTCCCGGATAATTTGAAATCGCGACTGGTGGTCAGGTGGAGGCGAACCTCGCCGACAGTTTGACTCCTCCAACGTTTTACTTTCTGGAGGGGATATCCTACATTGCGACACCGACACACGGGACACGCTTGTTTGAATCGGAGAACGCGATACATCGAATCTTTTCCAGTGAAAAGTCATCGGCGGAGCAGAGCCGAGCAAACTTTTCAAATGCTTCGGATACCATTTAGCCATTCTTATTCTTGTTTTATTACTAGACTGCGGATCGTTGTGCACTTATGAAGAAATTGGTTGGGCGAAATATAAAACAGTAAGAGATTTAAAAAATTCAAGAATGTGTTGTAATGTTGCTTTTAATAACACAAAGTCGTTAAGGGATGAAATCAATTTTTATGTTATTCCTGCTTTCCACGATCAATGAGAAATATTTTTATTTTGCATAAAGATCCGCGGTCTATTTATTATCAAGACACTCGATCGTTCTTGTAACTTACAATGTGGAATCGCTGTATCAAGCTAGATTTTTCAAGAAGAACCTCTTATAGGCCTGCAAACATGAAATGCATTTGGTACACGATACATGAAAAGTTCTTATACATGAAATATATGAAAGGCACTTTGTAAATTAAGATAAAGAAACAATAAAAAATGAATTATGTACGGGTTCAACAACTGTGTAGAATCTAATGTGCATTAATAACTGAAAAGAGCTGCTAAAGGTGGGCCAAGGTAAATGAAGAAAATTTTAAAGGACCATTGGCCCACCTCGAGCTAGGTTTAAGGGGGTAGACTCGTTTCTAGGATTGCAAGGGTGACGGATGTGCCTTCTCATTTCTCGATAATGTAAAGATGGAGTTTTTCGGTAGTCAGAAGCGCTGGACAAAAATCCTATTCTTACGTTTACGAAACGTAATCTGCATTGTTCGGCAGCGTACTTTGCATTATAACGAAGCATAAAACTGTGACAGCTACATACTGCCGAATAATACAAATTACGTTCCGTAAACGTAAAAATAGTACTTTTGAGGACGATTGCGGCCTAGATTGGTCTTTTATTTAGCGATATTGACTAATGAAAAACCCCATCTTTGCATTATCGAGCAATGAGAAGGCGCGTCCCGCACCCTTGCAATCCTGGAAACGACACTATCCCCTAAATGACACTTGGTTATCCTAAGCTAGCTAAAGGTAGACCAAGGTATTTAGCTCTGGAGGACCCCTGGTCAACTCCAAGATAGCCTAAAGTAGCAACCAGTCCATTGTACCCAGAGTGACCTAGAGTCTTCGACTTCGTCGAGCGCAGTAAAACGCATCGAGCGCTTCTCCAATTTCTGCAGATCTCGATCGCCGCGACATTGTAATTAATAATTGATAGATTTATTATTTCTAGCTTGTTAATATTTGTAACAATTCCTTCGCCAATGATGTTGACAAACACTCCCTTGACTACCTTAGTGTCTACTTTTTAAAGAAATAACTTAAAGCATGAATCTTTTAATCTCTATATCAATCGTTTAAGTATGCGCGTCATTTATTGTCTCCAAATCTCATTAAACGCCCGTAGTAGAAATGAAATATACAGAATACTGACTAACAAATCTGAATGTATTTAAGTTTAGGTATATGTAATACGAAAACGGCAATTGAGCAATAGAGCAATGGGACTCTATAAAATACATTGGATGAAGTCTACTCCGCCACACTATTATAGCCTTCCGATATACCTCGTTTGTGGTCGAAGCAAGCAGGTTTTCCAGTCCATGCTATGGAGGAACCGAACACAAGCACTCTGTTTCTCTCTTATTATAAGAGAAAATATCCTCTGTTATTATACTGTCATACAGAATCACAGATCAGTAGAATAGTACCAGCTATGTTTACTTGTTTCAGCGTTTTACCACGGATATTCTTGACGCTCTTGCGTCTTACAGTAATAAGCGTAAAAAATCATGTGTTCCTACACTTCGGCCAATACAAGAATATAAAGAAGTAGTGAAATACATTTTAAATTACTTTATTACATCGATTGTACAAAGTATGTCACATTTCATTCTCAAAGAGAATAAAATTACCATTTTTCAGGTGTGGCACCTCCCCAACTCTGGGTTGTTGTGGCAGCCGGTGCTGCAGCAGTAGTCCATTCTTCAGACGGCTATATAAATAAAAGAATAATAAGTAATTCTATCTGCTGGAAATTTATTGCTAATTAGGTGAAGAGCTTTTTGTTTACCTGAGCAGCCCAATCTCCACTGGCCGGGAGAGCTTGTGCAGCGCCTGCAGTTGGAAGTGGAGCTGCGGTTGGTGGTGCAACATCGTCGGCCCAGTTCTCTGTTGGGACTGTACCTGTCGTTTCAATGTCATTTACCCAACCAGGTTCAGTGGTGGGTGGAACTTCAACAGGTCCTGTAAATTCTTTAGGCGGAGCAATCTCCTTAGCTGCTTGTTCTTCCTTCTCAGCCTAAAATGACATAATAGAAAGTTCTATTATTAATCAGACTTTGATTTGGTAAAGAAGATAAGATTGAGAAATCTATGCAGGAAAGATTGAGAAGGTAGACTCTCGTTTCCAGGATTGCAAGGGTGCCGGATGCGCCTTCTCATTTCTCGATAATACAAAGATGGGATATTTCAGCAGTCAAAAGTCCAGTTTTACGTTTACGAGGCATAATTTGCATTATTCGGAAGTATAATGCCGCGCATGTAGCTATAATACTTTCATAAAGCTGTGACAGCTACATGCCGCCAAATAATGCAAATTACTCCTCGTAAACGTAAAAATAGGACTTTTGAGGACGATTGCTGCCTAGATTGATCTTTTATCTAGCGCTTTAGACTACTGAAAATTGCCATCTTTGCATTATCAAGAAATTAGAAGGCGCATCTCGCACCCTTGCAATCCTAGAAACGAGTCTACCTTCTTAAGCCATAATTAAACGATATCAACAATTATTCTCCTGGCAACTAGCGTCTCATCGGCTTGAATAAATAATGACTTAAGAATGGAAAATGATGCTTCACAACTATCGAACCAACCTCTTCCGGATCTCTGTAGAAGAACAGATCGACGACTACATCCCATTTACTTTCGCGTGCGATAGAGCCCCTCAGTCTAAGAACTTCTCTAGCCAGTAACCACCACATAAGACCAACACAGTGCAAACTCTTTGTGTTACAAGGAATGGCGATATCGACGAAACGAAGAGGAGAATCTGTGTTACAGAAAGCAATGACCGGAATGTTCACGTAACTGGCTTCTGTAATGGGCTGGTGGTCGGTAGATGGATCGGTAACAATCAGCAAACGTGGCTCGCGGAAGGCGGACTGTAAACAAATATTATAAATTATATACATGGCGAATTTATATAGTAATTAGGTTTGTTGGATTTATCGATTGCAGTCAGAAAAGATTAAGCCAATATAATTCAGCATGTAAATAACTATGGAAATGTTGTTCATCATTTGGGTAAATATCGAATGTAATATTAGACAGTAGATTTTATGCATTTATGACAAAAATGAGTAGGTGCAATTTAAAGCGGTAAAAACATTAGATGAATCTAAAAATACTGTTACATTCTTTCTAACTTATTAAACATGTTTGGACAGAAAATAAATCTCTATTTCATTCCGGTATGTTGCAATTCAGGCAGGAAATTTTTATTTTTCATAAACATCCGCTGTCTATTAATAATATTGTATCTCGTAGAAATAACTGAAATAAAAACATATACAACCTGAATCTGATTGGTGAAAGCACCAGGAGTGAAACGACCAGCAATAGGTGTAGCTCCGGTGTGTTGAGCGAACTTCAGAACTGCTCTTTGGCCAGTTTGTCTGCAACTGATGACGAACACTTCGCTAGGATGTTCAATGGCAACAATGGCGCGTGCAGCCAACAGCAATTTCTCCCAAGTATGACAGAGATTGATAATACTAACTCCTACAGTAAAAGTAAATATTAACATGTACAATTTTAAGCAGGAATTTATTAGTCTTATTTAATATAGAATTTACCGTCGTTCTTCTTCTTGTAGACATATTGTTCCATCTGGAAGTTGACATTTTCTGCACCCAGATGGGTGAATGCAGCTAGCATTTTAGTAACATCATCCTCTTTGAGAGACAATACGTCTAAACCTCCTGACATCTTAACGTTGTGGTTAACTTACGATTAACCTAAACAAAAGAGAAATATACAGATGATTGCGGTGTAGATTAAATTAACTTTTACAGGAAGATAACCTCACTTTCTAATCTCAACTAAATAGCGTGCTCCATTTAAAACATAATTAGTATATGAAAAAATAAATGTAACATGAAGTTTAAATTTTCAATCATATAATATAAAGTCTCGTGGTGTTATGTTATAAAATTCTTATTCTTAAAATGTAAAGAAACAATGCCACGTGCGCTAACCTACTTGAATATTTACGTATATATATACTGTAACTACTCGGTATTCGTACAATATTTATATAAATATTTATCTTCGTACTTTTACTATTCGATAAATAACATCTTTGTACTATTTAAATGAATATGATTGTTATAAATAGTTATAATATTACGGGATACTCACGTTATCAATGCCACTAGGAGACTTCCAATCGGAAAGGAAGTTGTAAAGCTTACACCAGCTTATACAAAGAACAACTCGATCAAAACATGAACAGTAAATTACAAAATACTAAGTAAAATAATAAGTGGGTGATGAGAATAGAATAATAATTTAAAAAATAATAATAATACATCTAAAATTATAAAAATTAATTGATCGTAAACGATGAAACATATAAATAACTTTGAACTAGCAAAGTCACGGAAGTATACTCAGATTATACTGGGAAATTTGAATCATTTGCACAGCGAGTATACATAAATTGTATGAAATATGATTTTATGATTTTAGTTTAGTACAATGATGTCTCACTTTGTTAATAATGAATAATTACCTGTTTAAATTGGTCCTTATAAGTTTTAATAAGTTAATATTAATCATGTCTGTGTGATTAGTCAGTAAGTACATATATACAGATAGAGAGGATCCTCACTGGTACAGACATTGCGTGCAATGCATTTTTTTGTCTATAAACGGGTCTGAAACGATCAGCTAGTGAAATACATGAGTAAACTGCGGATCTTTATGCAAAATAAAAAATGTTTGCATCGATTGCAGGAAACAGGAGCCAAATAAAAATTGTATTTTTCTTTTAATTATCCTATTAAGCTGAAATTCATTTGAAATAATTTTTACATGTCCACTGCTTTAAATTGTACGTACCTATTTTTATCATAAATGCATAAAATCTGACTAGGGCATTTTCTACAGAGTCGGTAATTCAATACTGTAAACTGTAGACTGTTCATAGACGGAAAAATGCATTGCATGCACTGATATAAATACTATAGTATATATATCAGCAGAGAGCATAATCAGTGATTGCATGATTGCATGACATTGGTCTATGGTAGAATCGGACAGTTAAGGCGAGTGCACAACTGTCCATAAAACTAAAGCACAGCTCACAACATACATTCGGAAGCGAAACCTTACAAGTGAAATAATAATAATCGCGATTTCATCATAGGCGCATAAATGTGCGACAAGTAGTTTATTTAAAACTGTAGATATGGCAATGTCTAGCATTTTATTAATGCGAAAGGGGTTGTCGATAAATGGTAAGCGAAATTTTTAATTGATAAACATATACCAATCCCGATTCATGCACACATCAACTTTGGTCCTGACGTTTGTATTATTATAATTTTGCAAAATAAATCATCGTGTCGTATAATTTATTGAAGTTCTTTATACGCATCTTGTCAACTATAATCGTAAATAGTATACCACATATAGATGTGATGAAATATGATGTCAGAAATTTTGGCAATACCGTAACATGCTTTAATTTACCGTTACTTTTTCTTAATTTAATACCGCGATTTTCTATGTTTGTTAATCTGCAACTAATTCAAGAGCGCAAATCGTGACAGTTTATAGTGTTACTGTGAAGTCTAATGCGAAATCTATTCAATTTGAAGGTTATATCTTTGTTACATTAAATGATAATTATAAAAGAGAACCTGCACAGAGAGAATTGATAACGATTATTTAATTCAAAACCACTGACTCATTGAGGAGTATAAAGAAAGTAAACAAGAAGATAATCCACGATGTTCGATCTCAATTTGAAAGATTACCTGAAGGAAAACAAAGCTAAAGAAGCATTAGATTTATTTAAAAACACTAATGATGATATTATTCGAAATTCTTCATGTCCAACTATACAAATTGTATCATCCTATATTACTGATGAAAATGCAGAACATAATAGAGAAATGTTCGACTGTTGTAAAATGATGTTATATGATATAGCAGAGAAATGTGAGCCATCGGAAACATGGCTCCCTTTCTTAGAAGAAATGGAAAATGATATAAGGTTTTGTACGATTCTAGAAGTAATTAGTAAAAATGTATTAAAAGTGAACGATAAATTGAAAGTCTGGTGTATTAATACAATAAAATCGTATATTGAGGAGCTATCAGCAATTTGGGAAGAAACCAAAGAAGTCACAACTGTAACAAATAGGATTTTAAAAGTTTACAATTCGATAATACTGTTTCTTGAAATAATAGTACAGGAAGCAGCATTGCAGAATTCAAAATCGGAAAGTTATGCTGAATTAAGGGATCAACTTCTAAGCGTTCTCATTTGTTTAATGGGAGAACCACTCTGTTATTTGCCAGATCATATATTAGAATCTCGATCGGATCAACCTTTACCAGAAAAGATTGTAATACTCATGAATCATATTACAGGGGATCTGCTTCAGTTTCTAAATATTATGAGTGTAAGAAGTAAAAAACATTATTCTAAGAAGAAAACTATGGACGAAGAAAATTATAACATTAAAAAGATCCTCTTCGAATCGGATGAAAATGTATCGGACTTGGCGTACGGTAATTTGTATTTTTATATTTTAACAAAACCGCATTTATGGGAGAAAGTACCGCAAATCTACGATTGGCAATATATTTTTGAAGCATGTATATATCTCATTATTAAATTGCTTCAAGAAGAAGAAAAAGTTACCATCGAGAAAGGATTAAATCTTATGGATCACCTGTTAAATAGATTAACAAAGCACTGTCTAATATCAGAATTGTTGGAACTGAATATTTATTCGAACCTGTTCGACGCTATTGTGAACGTGATGATTTATCATGACAGCGACAAAGAACGTAAAAAAGCTTTAGAATTATTTCAGAAATATGTTGAGATGTTTGACATGCAAGCTAGGTATCACATTGTTCTGCGTTTATACCAAATTAGCGAACATTCAGGTTTACTTAGTTTGACAACTAGCATACTCAAAGATTCCATTATCGAATGTCTTCAAACAACACCTCCTACACTTTATTTTCTTGGCGATAATTTGAAGACTTTGTTAAAGTTGACTTGCAAATTACCACATGGCAGCGGGACAGATCTGGTAGAAATATCTGATGAAATAATCAGTAGTTTAAATCTTTTAAGATTTCTACTTATCAGAGACAGGCATAATCAAACTGGAATTTGGAACCTGATAGATGAACTTAGAAATGACTTTCTAAAGCCTTTGAGAGAAGCAATAGATTTATGTAAAGCACATTGGAAAGTAAAAATAAAGGATTTGGAAGAACAGAAGAAAATTATTGGAACAAGTGATATGGGATTTGAAAAAAGTGATGTCGAAATAGCATTGATCGTGGGTGGAGAAAAGTTGCCTTCATTGCCACTATCAGAAAAAATTTTATTTTGTCATAAGGCAGTAAATGGTCTTGATGTAATGGAGAGCATTTTGATCAGAGTCAATGAATGTATTTCTGAAACATCATTCACCAAAATTAACAATAATGCTGTAACATCAAAATAACAATGTACATTTATTGTGGAATAAAATGATTTATTAATTTCTTTTATATCCAATAGTTTATTGTTTTATACAAGTCCTAATAATTGTCATCGATTAATATATAAATAGCTTTTTGAAGTAAAGAAAGAGTAAATTTATATCGAGTTTTCGTTTTAATAGGTTTTAGAAGTATATGGACTTGTAGGGTATTACTCGCAGAACAAACCGACAATACTACTACGAATGCACAACATTCGAGTCAAGACCATAACAAGGAAAGCGACGAGGACTATGAGAAAAATATCAAGTCAAAGATTCTTGATGCATCTTTAAAGTTTGTACATGATCTGGGGTGGAGCCAGCAAGCCATCAGTGCTGGTAATTTGTATTAATTTTTCAGTTAAGTAGACAAGTTTTGGAAAGAATTCCTAACAATTATGAGTGGTTGCGATTTGAAGAATTAAAAAGATTTGATTCACATTTAACATATTTATTATAGACTTTTAGTTTTGATTTCATGCTCTTAGCACCTAACCGATTAATGAATAAGTATATTTAATGAAAAGTCATATACCAAAGGTGCTGAATCTATCGGATATCCTGGTGTAATTCATGGATTATTTCCGAATCACGGAGCAGATTTAGTTCAGTATTTTTACTTGACATGTAACAACCAGTTAAATAAAATGCTTAAGGAACAAGCTCTTGCTATTCAAGAAAATTCCACTAAAGAGAAAAAAGCATTGGAGTCGCAAGTACAGGATGCTGTCCAGACAAGACTTAGAATGGTGATTCCATACAAGAAAACTTGGCCTCAAGCTTTAGCTCTTATGACACTTCCCCCCCAATGTTCCAATGTCGTTGGCTAATTTACTTACTTTAGTTGATGATATTTGTTATTACGCTGGTGACAGATCAGTTGATGTAAGAGTACTTTCATACAATTTTAACTGTCTTTTATATTTCAAATAACTCACAGAACAAATCTGCCCGATTAGATTAATTGGTATACTAGAAGAATAGTACTGGCAGGTATTTATAAGACTACCGAGTTGTATATGCTACAAGATAGTAGCGAAGACCATAAACAAACTTGGAATTTCTTGGATAGGCGAATAAAAGAGGCAACACAAATTCATTCTATTCTTACAACAACTTCTGATATGGCTTTGCCAGAACAAGCTCTAAATCGTGCTACCGAAGCAGCCAGTGCTGCTTTCATTACAGTAAGTGATTCCAAGTATTTCAGTTTTATAGTGTATTTAATTTGTAGATTTTATGCATTTATAATTTTAATAAAATATTTACTCTAGCTATTATTTTCTTCGAACTACAGAACTTGGAACTTTTGTAACGGAGTAAACAAATTTTTATCAATTTTAATTTCTATAAACTAGTCCACAAAATTGTATTTGCATAAACATCCACAATCTAATTATTATAGTATAATAATATCTCTACTTAATACCTTTTTTATTTGTCAGGCACGTAATATACTTGGATTGAATTGGAATAGGTAAACCAATGTTAAGATAGAAAAAAATAAATTTTAGAAAAAAGTCAATTGCAGTGTTTTTCCTGATTGTATTTATCGAAAGTAGATAAGTAATTCAAGAGCTACATGCACATATCTTGACTTCATATGGTAAAATAAATGTTCAAGAGACACAATTTAATGCTGAATGAGCCATTACTGCTAATTTATTTCAGTAATATAGATTAACAAGATCTGTACATTTGAAGTCGAATTCAATAAATCTGAACTATTTTCCATGCAAGATATAAAGATAAAAATTGTTAGAAATATAAATTTAACAGTATATAACTTTTACCCTGCAATATTGTCGCGATTAAGTAAGGCAACATAGTTCTGTCTTTATATAAAATTATTTGATCTTTCTATAGAACGAGAGATCAATTTCCTTCCTTAACATTCAATTGAGCAGAAGATTAGTTCGTAATAAAAAATATGTTTACACAGCCAGTGCCTAACGAGTTAACATTACGTTTCAAAATATAACGTATTTTACAATGAAATGATTCAGACACTACTACAAAATTATCTATTGTTATCATTTATAGGAGCCTCATTATCAATATCAATAACTCTGATATGATTCTATCCATTTTTATAATATCAATCATTCTGATACTGTTCTATCAATTTTTATAATATCAATAATTCTGATACTGTTTCATCAATTTTTATAAAAAGAACAATAATATGTCACAGACCTAACAATGAGCATTTCAGTCTTTCTAAAAAATGCTTTTATTAAATCTTTCATTACTTCTATGAATGAAACTTTTCTGCAAGAAACATTCAAACACTTTTTTATTTATATCGCTAATTTTACAGTAAGATTTGCACTGTATGTGTTTTATAAGAAATCAGGATTAATTTTTGCCCTTTTTTATTAATAATGAGCTTCTTCTATGTAGCCTTTGATAGTTTTTGGTAAAGGTAATTTGTGGATATTATCCAGTCTAGTATTCTGACGTATAACAAAACGACAGAGGTACTGTAAACTTCGAACTTGCGTAAATCTGCTCACTGGTTTTGTTAATCTAACTGGAAATGCTGGCTGACCAGGATACCTAGGTCGTGAATAACAAAATGGAGCCGACTGGCTAGAATTCATTGAATATGCAATTAAATCAGCTACAGAGCTGAATCCTGCGCTTGCACTTTGGTTACAGAAAGAAAATAAACCACCGCTATGTTCCATACGAGCATGGAGTAACTTTCCAGAGGATTTAAAACTAAGTGTCAAGACGTATCTAGAAAAACAAAATTGGTGTCAGCAATACTAACTACATTAGATAGGTTACTATTACCAATGCATTTGAAAAACAAACCTGACATCTGATGAGTCTCTAACTAAAAATGCACCGTCTGGTTCAGATATTAGTTTGGCGTCAGCTTCATTGCCCGATATAGGTCCCCAATACCATCCATAGTTACTTAATTTAAGTAATTCCTCTGTGAGACTTGCTTTCACTTTATTATCATGATTTAATGTTTCGTCGATGTTCACAGGATTTAAAATATTTTCAATCGGATGATCTGTTACATTATTTTCTACTGCGAGGGGATATCCCAATCGTTCCTGGTTAACAGAACAAGACTGAAAAGGACTAGGAACGTTTTCATATCTATTGTCTGTCTGGAGTTCAAACATGGCATCTAAATCAAGCAAATTTAGTTTTCTGTCGACGTCAAAGTAATTTTCTAAGGTTTCATTGAAACTTTTTGAAACTTCTTCATCTTGGAGAGATGACTCATAAATGATCGGAGTTTCGTTACTATTTAGGTCATCGGAAGATTCAATGATACTTTCCGAATGAACTTCCGATACGTTACTCTCGTTACTCTCCTCTGTACAAAACCTGGATTTGTCATCTTGAACTGTCAACAAATCTGGATTTGTTTTATCTTCCGACAACGAGTTGGATACTTGAATCTCATTCTCCTATAAAAATATCTCTTACAATTAGATAAAAAACACAGCTGTCATCGTTGTGTACTTACTTTTCGCTTCGATTTGCACTCTGACAGCTTCTTGGTTTGCATATGATCTTTAATGTTTTTGAAGAAACTAAACGACGTTTTTCTTGGAACAGTATTGTTAATATTGCACTCAACAATTCTAATGTCTACATCCTCCCGTTTTGTTACGCTAGCACGTCGTGAGTTACGTCTCCAAAGAAAATCGAACGTCCTCGTAATTAATTTCCGTGGTTTCAAGACTTGTTTTGGCATTTTCTCTGCACCTGGAGGAGCAGCAACGATCTGTTCCTCCGACGTCTGATTCAACATATTCAAATGTTGAGCGATCTTTCAAACTAGCTCCGAATCGGGGAAAGGATATAATTCCACTATCTTATCGGGAATTATTTCACACGCCATCTATTTCTTATCCAGTCTTCTTCCCGCAAATACAATTTTTTTTCGGGTATTCGAGAATTTTCATTGCAGTACACTGCTTCACGAACGTCCATCCGAATTACTCTCGCACTGACTAAACACAACGATGTTTTTGTGGACAATGTCTCTCAATGCTGCGTATCTAACAAGCTGTGACTGTGTATAGTAAGTTGTGTCTGGTTGTGTCTGGTTGTGTATAGTGTATAGTGCTGTGTCCTGTGTCTAGAAGTTTGCCCAGTCCAGCCCAGTCTACCAGTCTGCGCTGATGCGCTCTGCGCCTGTGGATCACCGATCAGCGTTGCCAGCTTAGACTACATATACTTATAGACCTGGCTTCGGATAACATGCCGTGTTCCAAGATTACTTCATCTACCAGATAACGGATGAGAGCAAAGTGCTATAGTCTGTTGAGGATAATTTCAACTTTATTCGAAATAATGAATAAAGATGAGAAAATAATGAATAAATATCAATTATTAATGACACAGATATTTGACGAATTATATATGATTTCTCTAGTGACACCATAAATTAATGGGGGAAAATTTGGATATCACTATTGTTGCATTAGAAACACTAGATTTTTGTAAATTTTGCTTACTGGAAAATTTCCGTAAACAAAATTCAATTCTACTCGTTTCATGTAAACACTGCAACTTGGAACCATTTGTGTAATACTGTAATATACCTATATATACATATGTACATTCTACAGTGTCACCACTGTCACCAACTGTCACCAAACATAACCTATCGAAATGTGCATCTTGTCAAAACTAGATTCCATATTTATAGTACGATAAAATGTGGGAATGATTATTTGCCACTTGTAATGAAAATAAAATTTCCAATTACAAGTTTAATTATTTTAAATGCAATTTGATGGGTTAATTCAGAATGGCCCCACTTACGGATTTACTTTCCTGTAGTATAATCGGTAATCTCTTATTTTAAATATTTTTTATGCATAATTATGTCATTTCAATATTTATTATCTTTTTATTGTATTCCAGAAAAGGATTCTAATGGAGATGTGTTATGGACATGGTCCTATCCATTCATTTCAGAATTACAGAAAGCAGTTGTTTATAGGAAATGTAACTTAGAATCAGAATATAATTCTTCACAAGTATTTGTATTTTCAAGGCATAAGCACGATTGGTTTTATATACATTCCAGTGAAGTATTTGATTCTGATAAATTACCAAAAGTAAGTTAAAATAGTTTTTACAAATAAAATAAATATGAAATCATGTTAATGTTATCTTCTATTAATAGGTAAAACAATTTGCTTTAGTTCTATTCGCAAAAGATTTTAATCCACGAAAATATGAAGTTCTTTCACGAGTCCTTAGCAAAATGTACTGTAAAACTGGGAAACCAACAGAAATCTTACAACTGTACCTTTCTGTATTTACAAAAGGATCTTGTTCTACCCAAGAAAATGGAACGTTTGTGTCGGATGATTTCAATAGTCATCGTTTTACAGTGAATACCAACATCAGAGAATTAATTAAAGCTTTTGAGTTGGAAACTATATTAATATATACAGCTTTACTATTGAAAAAAAGGATAGTAGTTTATCATCACAGTTTAGAACAACTTTTGAAATGGACTGGTTTATTTCCAGCATTGATGAAACATCGAAAAGTTAGCGATTACTTATTTCCTTGGGTCGATTTAGTTGATGACGAACTGGCAGAATTAAAGGTACAATATATTAATATATTGCACTGTTTATAATTGCAATAAGTCCTAAGCTAAGAAACTTTTTGTAGAGACATTCCCATTATGTTGCTGGTTGTAGAAACAGCTCTATATCATCCAGAACAGATTTGTTTGATCTACTTGTGAACATTCCAGCTAGAGAAATTACAGTAGCTTCACATGCAAAAGGTAAAAAGAAAATTTGAAAAATTTTGCATTCTGTTGAATACACTGTCCTTGCAAAACATCTTTTTATTCTAGAGAGCCTGACAATGACAAAAACACATAAAGAAATAGCTCTCTTTATGGTTCAGTTATGCGAAAATCAAACTTACACCGAAGCCCAAATAATATCTGAGATTAATGATAAAACTCAGGATCTACTGAATCAACTAACATCATTGGCTGTAGTTCAAGGACCTGATGGAAGAAAGATGGTGTCTGCACAAACACTAAAGGAAAAGAATTTACCGGCGGCAGTGGAGAATTTCTTAATCAATTTGGCTGTTGTAGAAAATTTATTCCTATTATAACACATTATATATTTTTGTAAATAAATGCATTTACTCGAGATGTTTCATGTGAACTTTATGTTACAGTAAATCGTCTATCGTCGCAAAAAGGTGCTACACGATGGACGCAAAAAAATCCCCTCCACTGTAGTAGAGATTACTCTGTTAGCAATCCGATCGAAAATGTTTTTATCATGTATAGCATGGTTTCAAAAGAGCTTTGACATGATTACAGCGAACTTAAAAAAAAAGCGTTTTTTTATGTTATCATACCGAATTTGTCTTGAAATTCACTAACAGATAGTCGTAAAAAATTATAGGTGTATTTGCAAAAAATTGAAGATGACCTTGAAAAATCATGAAAAAAAAGAGTTTACAAAAAATTTGCTATAACCGCTCGAAAGTTCTCTTGAAACCATGCTATACCTCATAAAAACATTTTCAATCGGACTGCTAATAATAACAGAGTAATCTCTACTGGTCACGATTCGTGGTTCACCCTGTATATGGTCTATGTCTATGTAACGGACAGTAGAATTGAAAATAGACCTTTACGACATCTAGTGCCAAGCCCATTTCCTATCCCCATTCAGTTACAATTTATAATCGACACAATTGTAATAGTAACAGTTACAGGAAATTTTCATGGGAACAACATCGATAGTAAACTAAATCGTATTTTTTCTTGGATAATTCTATGAACATACGTAAACTTTATGTTATATATTACGAAATCAGGTTGTTTAATTTGACTCGCATATTACGGGAAGCCATTTTTCTGTAGCGGCCGCCTTTCATCCGGTACACGCGGTCGGAGTCCGTCGTGACAAACGTCGTGTCGTTAGAAAACGGAAATTCTAGATTTTCTACGCAGATTTACCGGATTCTGCGATATCTTGTATGGTGTGAAATTAACTATATTTGTGGGAGAAAATGGCGCGATACGGACAGAGACCTGAGAATGCTCTCAAACGAGCGAATGGTATGTATGCATAGCCACACAGAAGAATGTGACATGGCCGATGGATATTTTATCTAGACTCCAAACATTTTTACGCCTCATCGATACCGATTTTCAATCACCCATATTGTCCAACTTGACCGTGTGTCTTCCCAGTAATGGTTAATTATTGCATACGTTAATCTTACTTGTCACATAACATTCGAACTGCCTATAGTCACGTCTGTCCAATTCTTTTTCCGAAAATATTACTTTTACACAACCATATGCACCTGCGATAGAAATTATGCAAGCGGTCAAGAAACTGTACGATGCTATTAATTACAATCGCAACATTCGCGATTCTGTTCTTTATGTATAACTTTTCTCGCATGAGAAGATTATATGCTCGTATCGAATAAATTCGTACGGTACGTATCTTTTTCTTACATCGATCAAAATGAATTTCGATAATCCCGACGCGTTGCTCTGTAGGATATTCTCCGAGTATTTTTTGTTAAAACTGTTTCACATTGTTATCATTGAACTGACTTTGACACTACCGATGTCCATTTGTTTACTGTGTTACATAAATTGTAGGTACCATTTCGCAATATAACTGTTCTTGAGACATTAAACGAATTTACAGTATATCGAAATCGTTAAATGGATTTAATTATATGTAGACAGCGGATCTTTATGCATTTATGACAAAAATGAGTAGGTGAAATTTAAAACAGTGGAGACATTAGAAGAATTTCCAAATACTGTTATATTATTTTCAACTTATTAAATATATTAACACTAAACCTGTTACTGCTGGTCAAATGACCGGTTTTATATGTTTCATCTTACAATTATTGAAATTATCAAGTTGCTTACATGGAAATTGACTCGATAAGACTCGATTTGTGTTTCTTAAAAATTGCATAGAATCTAAATAAACAGAGCCTTATCATTTTTATGAGCTAAAACATATTAATTGCTTTTAGTGCTCTGTAGGTTTAGTGTTAAGAAAGAAAAGAAATGTCTAAGTCACTCCAGATTGTTGCAATTCAGGTAGAAAATTTTTATGTTGCATAAAGATCCGCTGTCTAATTATATGCATTAAATATAAATCTTTGTAATACATGAGTTTTTATTCTTTTTAACAGAATTCATCGAAGTAGGGAAACCTGCTCGGGCATTAGATACTTTGCAAGAAGTCTTCCGGAATAAAAAAATGGACATACAACTGGTCAGAGTCCGTTTTGGAACCCATAATGTTCAAATATTTGGACCTATGTGTGGAACTAAAAAAGTCGCACATAGCAAAAGAGGGTCTATTTCAGTATCGAAATATGTTCCAATCAGTCAATGTTGGAAGTTTAGAAAATGTCATACGTGGGTATCTGCGCATGGCGGAAGAGAAAACGAATCAAGCGAGGAAACAAAGTCAGCAAGCTGTTATAGATATAGATGATCTTGACAACTTAGCTACGCCGGAAAGTATTCTGTTGTCTGCTGTAAGCGGTGAAGATGCTCAAGATAGAAGCGACCGTACAATCTTAACACCTTGGGTAAAATTTTTATGGGAATCCTATTGTCAATGTTTGGAACTGTTAAGAACTAATGCACACGTAGAAACACTGTATCATGACATTGCACGTATGGCCTTCCAATTTTGTCTTGAATATAACCGTAAGACTGAATTTCGTAAGTTGTGTGAAAAGTTGAGAAAACATCTAGAAGAAATTTGTAAATTACCAGCACTGGTATCTAATGTTTCTATGAATAGAGCCGAAACTCAACAACTGAATTTGGAAACACGATTGAATCAGCTTGATTCTGCGATTCAAATGGAGTTATGGCAAGAGGCTTTCAAGTCTTCTGAAGATGTGCACGGTATGATGAACTTGTCTAAAAAGCTTCCAGTACCAAAAACTATGGCCAATTATTATCAGAAGTTAGCCATGGTGTTTTGGAAAGCAGGAAATTATCTTTTCCATGCTGCCGCGTTATTCAAATTGCTGCAACTATCTCGTGAAATGAAGAAGAACATGTCGTTGGAGGAACAACAGAGAATGGCTAATCGTGTCTTATTAGCTACATTATCCATTCCACTGCCATCGGCTCATCCGGAATTTGATCGTTTTATCGAAACAGATAAGAGTCCATTGGAGAAAGCTCAAAAGCTTGCAACACTTTTAGGTCTCACTCAACCGCCAACGAGAGTTTCTCTGCTTAAAGATATCGTTCGTTTGAATATCGTGAATTTAGCATCTCCGCAATTACAAGATTTGTATTCATGGCTAGAAGTTGAATTTCATCCTTTGGAGCTATGTACTCGAGTAGATTCCGTTATTCAAACTCTGCAAACTGACGAGAATAGTCCTTTAATTCAGTATATTCCAGCCTTACAAGACGTAACGCTTGTTCGTTTGATTCATCAAATATCGCAAGTGTATCAAATTATACAGTTTGCCAGGCTTCTGGAGCTTGCTAAATTTACAACAGATTTTCATTTAGAGCGTCTCTTAGTTGACTGTGTAAGATACAATGATATGCAAATAAGAATTAATCATGGCAAGAAGTGCGTGAACTTCGGAGTCGATTTGTCCGAGGCTCAGAGGGAAGATCATCCTGACGGTCCAGTTCTACAAGCTATGCCTTCTGAACAAATCCGTTGTCAACTTGTAAATATGGCTACTGTGTTGCATAGAGCAATCCATATTATCAATCCAAATAAAAAGAAAACCGAACGCGAGAAGTTGCGCAATGCTATGGTAGGTCATTACCATGAAACTAAATTGAAGGAGCATCAAAGAATTCTAGGAAGACATAAGATTATCGAAGAAAGGAAAGAGTACATCGAACACATTAACACGGTTCGCGAAGAAGAGGAAATGCGTAGACAAGAAGAATTGCAGAGACAGCAAATGTTGGCTGAACAGAAGAGATTGGAGCAAGAAAGGGAGGAGCGTGAAAGAAAGCGGCAGCAGAGCGAGATTCAACAAATTAAGGACCGTCATCTCAAAGAGAAAATGCAACAAATCTCGCAGACTAGTCACGGCCAGAAAGTATTGAAGAAACTGGACGAGGACGAGATTAAGAAATTAGATGCGGAACAAATTGCAGCTCGGGAAGCTGAAGAGTTGCAAAAAGAACGTAGAGAAATGCAGCAGAAGTTGAAGTCTCAGGAGAAGAAGATCGATTACTTGGAGCGTGCCAAACGGATAGAGGAAATACCATTGTTAGAGAAAGCAGTCGAGGAGAAGATGGAGCAAGCCAAGTTACGATGGGAGCAGCAAGAGGCAGAAAGGATTGCTGCAGCCAAAGAAGAAAGACAACAGGCTGTCGCAACAAGAGAACGCATGGCTAGAATGAAGGAGGACCATGATATCTTCTTGTCGAAGATACTGGCCGAACGTAAGAGCATTTATCTCGAGAAGCTGAAAGAATTTGAAACGGTACTGAACGAGGAGAGAGCCAGTAGATTATTGAAACGTAAGGTAGAGCGTAAAGCTGAACGCAAAGCGAGATGGGAACATGAACGTGCCGAGGCTCTGGAAAGAAGACGACAAGAGGAATTACGTGTCAAACAGGAAGAGGAGAAACGACGAATGGAGGAGGAGAAAGCAAAGAGGGAGGAAGAAGAGAGATTAAAACGTGCCGAAGAAGAAGCGAAGGAAGCCGAGCGTTTGGCTAAGATTGAGAAACAAGCTGAAATCACTAGAGCTAGGGAAGCTGAAATTGAACGGAAATTGGAAGAGGAGAGGCAAAAGGAAAAGGATATGGGCGATACATGGAGACGTCAACGCGCAGCAGAAAAACCAGGTATGCTATTTCATATATACAAAGAAGAATCGATACAATTCTGAACCGCGATTATTATAACACATTTCTATGATTACAGTGGAAACGATGTCTTGGCGTCGCAATACTGAGGCGAAAGAGGACGGTAACAAGGAAGAGTTCAATCGTTGGAAGAGACGCGAGCCAACAACAGAAATCAAGTGGCGAAAAGACGAATTGGAAAGATCGAAAAAACAGAATTCTTCAGATACATGGCGACGAGAGGATTACGAGAAGGATGATGCTCGAGATAGAGATAGGGAGAGGGACCGGGATAGAATAGTAGATAGAGGAGACCGTGGGAGGGATGTGCGTCCCGTAAGTACATAACGAAAAATAAAAGACAAATTTTTATGGTAACGCATAATGTATATTCGCTTTTACAGCCGCGTGATATTCCTACACGTGACTCCATAACGGATGGTTTTCGTGCTCGTGGTAGAATGCCCGAACGTCGTGGTCCTCCTCCTCCTGTTGGTGGTACCGGCCCTCGTCGTGATGACACAATGCGTAGCACCAATCAGAATTGGCGTGACAAACCCGAGTCGATACAGAATTCTGCTCGAGATCCACCTAGACGAGAGGAAAAGTAAGCTTGCTCTTTTTTTTTGACATTCATTATGGAAATTACCATTTATGGAAATGTTTTTCACACTTTATTTTTCGGAAATCAAAATAATTTCCTTGTGAGAAAAACATAAATGCAGAAAAAAATTAGAATTCTATTTTTTTCCGTAATTACTAGAGGTGTGCCGGTCCCGGAAATTCCCGAATCCCGATGTTGGGAACGGGATGGAAAGACTCGTATCAGGTCGGGACGGGATCCCGAAAATGTTCGGGTTACACGTTAATTTTTTCGGGATTTCTGATACTGTACGGAATACGGTTTTCGGGAAACCCGAAAAGTTTCGGGATCCCGTCCCGATCCCGAACATCGTTTCCGTTCCCATCCCGTCCTGGTCTCGCATACCTCTAGTAATTACCCTTCCGATCAAGATAAAGAGTTGAAATTTGTTATATTATCTATGTGGTTAAAGTTTGATGTACACTATATATTAAAAATACGATGTTAATGATTAGGCGAGATGATCCGAAAGAAGGACTCCCACCAAAACAGGAGGAAAGAAGACGACCACCAGAGGACGACGGATGGTCGCAGGTTGGCAGTCGGCGTTAAAATACATTATGTCAAAAATCAAGACATCTTAAATAGAAGACACAAATTTTTAATTTTCGTCAAAATTTATTTTATTGCCTGCAAAATAGACCCCTTCCGAGGCAATACACTTCTGCCAGCGTAAAATCGTCGAAGCACTTCTTATAAGCGTTTTCTGGTATGGCCTTCAGTTCCTTCAGCGAATTTTGTTTCACGGCCAAAAGCGACTCAAACGCCACCTCGAAGGGGTAATTTGAGTTTGGGGAAAAAGAAAAAGTCACAGGGGGCCATATCTGGCGAATACGGTGCTTGGTCGATGACAATTGTCGAATGTTTTGGCCAGAAATTCTGTTATAACGGTCGCTTTGTGAGATGGCGCGTTGTGGTGCAAAATCTACGATTTGAACGTATTGTACCACTCATATGCTCGTGCTCCCGATATAACTGAATCGCCGAAGGCCTTATTCAATATTTCCAACGAATCGGTACAAGAAATTTCGTTGGCAACATAAAATTTCAAGCAAACTCTTTGTTCAATTTTTTTTCTATGGTAACGATCGCAGAACACTCTTGGGGTAGACTGGTAAACTCGGCAGCTGTAAACAAACTGTGCGACAGATCGAGCTCAAAATCTACGTCGTAATAGTTTACAGTTCTATTATCTTCGAGAAACAAAACATTTTTTAATACTTCTTACGCGGGCGGTTTAAATGAGGATGTCTCGGTACTTTTTTGACACAATGTAGGACTTCGGAGCTACCTATAGAAGCAACGTTTACTATTCTTGAAAAACAGTGCATAATACGCAGTTAGACTTTTTGCAAGAAACTACACGGCTGTTTTGTGCACCGTTGCGTTCCTTCTCCGACATACTTGTAATTTAAAGAAAGCACAAAGGCGACCGTTTGTAGGCTAATTTGTCGCTTCGGACTTTTGTCCCTTTTTAGGGAAACCGACGGAAAAAGCAAAATGTAAACTAACACTGACAAACAGCGATAGGTTCGAGTTTTTTTATGATTTTTCTAAAAGGAAGAACACACAACAGTTCTTTTAAAATATCGACAACATATTGTGTTACGTGCGTTAGGCTTGTTAAGAAACAAGAACACTCGGGAAGTATACACAATTACTTCGCGCATCACAATTGTATGTGAAATATGAATTAATGTACAGAGCAGAGAGATGATAGTAGACTGTATGTGTGCGGAAGAATTCAATCGGCTATATAAGACTCGTCGCAGAGTGGTGGAAAGTCTCAAAACATCAATAAAGTTCTCTTGTATCCTAACACTAATGCTAATATTTTTTTTATGAACTCGAATACGCCGTGTCATACCTCTGTCCCCAGAAAGAAAGAAGAAATATATTCCTCTTCCGTGCATATTCGTGGCAACGATGTTTTTAACTTTTATAATACAGTCAGGTTTTGAGACCAACGTAAGAGCCGCCCTCGATATTATATGGTATAAATATAAAATAAAGATGGATGCATCTTGTCCGTATTGTCTTTTTAATTGTTTTATTACATTTATGATATGGTTAAGAATTTACGATGCTACGTAATAAATAAATCACTGCAGAGTATCAAACCCCGTTTCTATTTACATATACCTAACCAATTAAATAACTGGATTAATCTATACAAAAGATTTCAGAGAGAAAGACATAAGAGCAGCCGACACGTAAGAAGAGAAACACTAGCCAACTTTTTCGCGAAACGTGTCTATGAAAAATGTAAAATTGATCAGGGTATCGAATGTTGCACTAGACATATGAAAATTGTACAAACGCCTATGATTAGGTACTAACTGATTTTATTATTCGAAATTGTGATGCAATTCAGCGACACGTAATGTACATTTGGTTTGAATCGCAAAGTGTTACGACGTTTGTAATAGAAGCATTTATAAATTACACGGCGGTACCAGATTTTTCGCTTCTACTAAAAAGTTCTTTCGGTATTCGCAGTCGATTTCATAAATTGCACGAAACCTTATAAAGAGTACTATTAAATCTTAACAGAATCATGTTTTTAGACCAATGCGTGGCTAGGGGGTCACAAATATTAAGTACATTATCAGAAGCGATTCCGGTTAACGAATGATTTAAACATTATGCTAAACAAAAACGCCATAGAATTCATACACGCGTGCTTGCACGCATGCTTTGCTTTATCATGGGCCCCGCAGAGATCGATATCGTTCGTTCGCGTCCCCGCGTTACAGAAAGATCCTCGAGATTTCACGCGAAGAATTCTTTCACAATTCTGCGCTGCTTTCGCCGTCGTGTTTGTTTGAAATTAAACGATCTAACAAACATCTAGGAACTTTACGAAATTCGTTCTCGGACAACGGAAACGCACTGCTCTCTGTATAATCGACTCCCACGCTGGCTCGACACGCGAGCGCTGTTTAATTTCTGTAATGGATCTCTTTTATTTGAGTCTTCGCCCGGAGAATCCTCGGATTCAATACAGCATTATTGCCGCGGCGGTCTTCTCTTCCAATGCCGGAATTGCTTCCAGACGTTCAATTTTGTCTCGTCCGGAGCCCCAGCCGACCAATGCTATGCTGATTAAATGCACCACACCGGCGCACACGACCAGCCTGCAACAGCAACAACAAAACTTGACATGGACATCGCCCGAACTTCTGCGGTTGACACCAGGCCTGCCTCGTGGTCGACAAGATTAATAAAAGAGACTACAGAAATTGGGAAGATGAACAGAAATTTGAAAGTGAAGGTATTTTACGTTCCCATCTACAAAAGTTATTTAATGTATTGTATCGTTATAGAGAACGGAAGTGGTGTTGTATGAATGTAACGTTAACTTGGGTGTGTGCTGGACAAAATATAAAAGTATTTAGCTTCCACTATATTGCAACTCTTTTGCATTTATGTTGTGCGTACATTTTTTAAATACAAGAAAACATGTATAGAAACAAACGTTAACGACATCTCTACTTCTTCTGCTTATCAGAAGGAATTTTGTAATTAATTCAACTTGTTTCTGGTTTTCATGAAATCAGCCATGGAATTTAAAGTTTGCATAAAGATTCGCAGTCCAGTTATTGCGATGTTGTATATTTAAACGTTTAATTGTAGTTTCGCGAATAACAGTGAATAAACGAGGACGATTTCTCAGTTGGGACAGTAAAAACTGGAAACATAGATCGAGCTGGAGTAATAGTTCAAAAATGATGGAGAAGAGGAGGAATCGCGTATTCTTTGGTATCGGCGAGGCATAAACGACGCCCTTTTCTCACGCCGACTATGCCAGATCGTTCTGAAGAGCGCCGTGTCTCGCGGAGACTCGGGAAACATTTATCGTATTGAACTGCGGGGCTTTAGAATCCGCGAACGATGAGGCATGGAGTCGTGGAGTGCAGTTTGTCCGAAGCTTCGTGCCCGCGATACTACATCGCCATTGAGCGGAGAATAAAAGGTCTCTTACCAAAATGAATAACCGAGCTCAGCAGAACCCTCGCTGGTCCACATATTGTCGATGTCCTCCTTCGGAAGAACGTTGAAGCACAGCTTTGTGTAGTACTGTGCCAGCCAGGTGCTCGTGCTAGCGAGGCACATTAACACTGAAACGGGACCCAATTAAACCAATATTGAATACGTGTTCTCACGTTCGCCTTCTTCGACACAGAACCACCGTTTCGTTGCTACTCATTTTTTTAATGAAACATGCGAACTGGGTGCGCGTCGGTGATACGTCGATACTTCGATATAATTAACCCCCTCGCGCACCTCAACCTAGCATAGTTTCACAATTTAGGCGTGCTCGATCTCGCGTTAAGGGAGCAAACTCCTTTTTCCAGGATTGCAAAGGTGCGGGATTCGCGTTCTCATTTCTCGATAATACAAAAATGAGGTTTTTCAGTAGTCAAAAACGCTAGATAAAAGATCGATCTAGGGCGCTATCGCCCTTAAAAGTCCTAGTTTCTCGTTTACGAGGCGTAATTTGCATTATTCGGCAGCATGTAGTTACGAAAATAGCTACATGCGCAGTTATATGCTTCCGAATAATGCAAATTACGCCTCGCAGACGAAACGATAGCGCCCTAGATCGATCTTTTATCTAACGTTTTTGGCTACTGAAAAACCCCATTTTTGTATTATCGAGAAATGAGAACGCGAATCCCGCACCCTTGCAATCCTGGAAACTAGTCTACCGCCTTAATTTGGTAGATCTGGTTGAATGAAAAGTTCGTTTTGTATAATTCTGAAAAATGATTCCGAGCAGAAATAGTTGGAATTATTCCAATGTTAATGATCTACCAGGATTTCGAGAATAGAAAGAAATTTTTCATCAAACATTCAACAATATCTAGAAACAACAAATGCGTTTTTATACGAGGTGAGCATAACAAGGGTTAATTATGCCGGCAAAGCAAAGTATAAAGTAATTCTGCAAATTGCTCAAAATTTTCATCGTTACTTAAGAAATATGTTGCGCTCATTGTTGTATATCTTATTTTAATTTGATCTAATTTCTGTATATACAAAGAGCAACTTCAAGATTTAAAGCGATGTTGCAGCCTCGTGTCAGTTTCAGTTGAAAAGCGCACACGGGGTGTGAAACAGTACAGATTCCGGAAGTTTAACGAGGTATTTTCTGGATTTGCGAGCACGAGTGATCCGTTGAACAAAGCGAGCTCCCGGGACAGCCCGGCGGAAGTTTATACGGGCAATTTGTTAGACTCACGCGTTAAAATATTTATGAAGTACACGCCGGGATCGGAGAGGATTTTTGATCTCGGCGAAGTGGCAGTGTTCAAAACGGCGAGCAGCGCGGCCAATCCTGCGGTGACGAGGGCCGCCGAGGTCGTCGTCAAGGTGCTGATCCACAGACCCCATGACATCACCGTTGGATCTTGTCGGATCATCTGAGGCACTGGAACAGTCGCGAACAATGATTAACTTCTTTCCACAAATAAATCTTGTTAAGAACATTGTGTACACCCAGGTTGGCTCTATCGACGCCA
>CM052193.1:6193270-6249472 GCA_028455805.1 Lasioglossum figueresi
ATGTGACTTCATACATCTCGATCGTTATTGAAATTGAATTTTGTCCAGCTAGATCGTAAATAGCCGACTGTGCAGCGCCACGTACGGACCGAACGGCAAGAATCATCTGAGCAACGGATACCCGCATACAGCACATTCGTATGCGTGTCGCAATCGAATCGATGTAATTGCTTATTAATCCTCTCCCTCTCGACATCGTTGGCCGATAAACACCGGGAAAAAGTTAATCGCTCCGATACACGCGAGTGTTGCTCATTCCGATCGTTCCTCGCGTATCGATCCCTCTCATCGCGCTGCTCCGAGAATGTTTAATTGCACCGATGAAACGGAATTGCATCGAAGATACGCGTTGCCTCTCGACGAGACTCGGCAAGCTCGCACACATCCGCTGAAGTTCCGACGATTCGTTTACTAATTATTTCGTTTGCTTTTGACGTTGAAACCGCCGATCGCTCGACGTGAACGGTAAATTTCATTAGACCTCAGACTGGAAGGATGGTACAAGCAAACTTAACGAATAACATTTTCTCGGTTGACTTTTCGTTTTCGAGGAAATCGTGTCCTAGCATTCGTGCGAAGTAGTATCGGCTAGTCACGACCAGACGCGTCAGACGATTCCTGTTCGACATTGTTAGACTTGATTCATGTAGTGGAATCCTACAATACCGCGTGTACAGTGTCAAAGATATAGATAGTTGAGTACATATAACTTTACGACTAAAATACAGTATTTTATCGATAATTGTCCCCAACACGGGTCTGCCCAGGGACAATTATACGCCAGGGATACTATTTTTTTTACTTTTGCCGAACGTAAAGAAGGACAGCCGAGCTCGAGAGGCCTCGATCGCCGACAAGTGTAAACGTAACTAATCCGATGTCAAACTTCTTTATTTTTCATTATTCTTTTTTATGGAACTTTCACCAACAATTCGTGGCATTTTTCTAATGCAAAATGATACCAAATATGATATAATTCCGATGATATTTACGCGTGTAACGAACGATGAAAATTTCGAACGCGAGGAAGAACAGCTATGGGAAGTTCTTCGAACTGTTCCGCGTGTCTGTTTCTTTCCCATACGCTGTAGTTTGCGTCGAAAACTTTCATCGTTCGTCGCACAAGTAAATATGATTGGAGTTATTCGAAAAATGCCACGAATATGTTAGTCGAAGAACCATAAAAAAATATTCCAATGATACTTACTTGTGTAATGTACGAAAAAAGTTTTCGACGCGAAGAACTTCCCATACGCTGTTTCTCCTTGCGTCGAAAACTATAGTCGTTCTTTACACAAGAAAATATCATCGGAATTATATGATATTTGATATGATTTTTATCAGAAAAACGCCACAAATATGTTGGTCCAAGTCCCATAAAAAGATAATGAAAAATGAAGAAGTTTGAAATTCGGATTAGTGTGATCTCACCGATATACCCGAGCCGTACGATGTCATACATCTCGGCGACCGTGGCCTCTCGAGCTTCACGGCCCCTGAAGGGGGTCACCCCGCAGTAGTGGGGATAGCTGCGGGACATTTAACGGCCAGACATTTGGGACATTTATCGATGAAATACAGTACAGCAAAAATGCTTTCTTCATAAAATGTGACGACGTGGTAGGTTCGATGATAAGGGTCGCTTGTACCTAAGAACTGTAAACCGCCCCTTAAACCTACAGTTATATAAATGTCAATCGTTGCGCGCAAACAAATGGAATTAATTGGAGAGTTAACCGCCGAGCACCTAGTTACCAATGACCGATATAGAAAATGCCTCGTGTCTCGGGATTCGTCTCGTGGAAGGTGTTAAATCGTCCGAGACCGGAGGCGCCAGCACGGTGAATGATTCAGAAGAAAGTCTCGGCCGTCTCGGGGCTGGTAAATAATTAATATTTCGTTCGTCCACGGTCAAAGGAGTCGGAATAAATAACGACGACTGCACCGTCGTAACTCGGGTGGACGAGCACGGTGTTGCTCGCGATTATTATCAACATGTGTTCGCTACTGGCCTCGCAAACCGGCGCAGTGTTCCAGAACGATTTCCTTATTCGCGTGGGCCCTGGCCGGCCGTTGTGTTTTTCTTTTCTTTTAGCGCAAGACGGACCCGTTACAATGTGCGTCCGTAAAATGTTATTCAAATGTTCGCGTGGCCGGCAAGCCCCGCGAGAATTAACAGAGCAGCCTCTAGGGTAAGATGATGCTACGGGGAGCGGATGTTTTCGCTCGAGTGCCCTGACCGCCATTGTACCAGCGGTTATGGCACGATAACAGTTTCCTACGGCAGTAACGATTCCAGTATCAACCTGACGGGACACGCGAGCATTATAAACGGTCTTGTTACCGCTCCGACGTACGATTGAGAAGCTTCGAAAAATTCGTTACCGGATCAACAGAATCCCGATGATAGGCGACTCCATCTTCAGCGTCGCGGAATTCCACACGTCATCGATGCAACGCGGCTTCTAGCCCGCAAGATATTCCGATTGTATAATTTAGTTGCTATTTAACAGCATTGCGCGACGGGCTCGGGGTCACTTCGACCCAAATGTGGATGCAGGCTATCTATTTAGGTCACCGTTTCCCAGTGATGACCATGAGCGAGCAAGATTCCAGTTTCTGCTTCTTGTATTTTGCTTGCATTCCAATTTTTTCATAGAGATTCATATGTGACGTACGATGAAAAATTATTCATCGAATTTTATGCTCCATTTCTTATCGAATCCTTCGTGCGATAGAAATTCTACTTTCCGTGTAAACGGCTCTGCGTGCGTCTCGGATCATTCACCAGCCAAGGATTCAAGAGCAAAGCATATTCTTCATTACATAAATTTCGTGCGAAATAAAAGAGTAACACAATTTGCTAATGGTAAGTAGGTTTCATAAAATACGTGAATTTAAAAGAAAGTTTTGTCGCATGGTGTTGCTCGAAAGAACTGTAAATCCTTGATTTTTAAAATACTGTATTTAGTAATCGATATTGTTAATATTCTGTAATGTCAATGATAATTGCAGTCTTAGAATTTGTACTAAAAGAAAAATAGTACGTCGAGATATTCGCTCAAGTTTGCATCCTCGCATGCAAATATAGGAGGACGGAAATAAAACGGAACGTCTTTCTTCAGTGTTCGAGCAGGTTAAGACGAACTTCGCGAGATTCTACTAAAGTTTCGGTCTCATTGTTTTTTGGGGAAGTTTTATAAGCTACAAACGCATAAAGATCCGGAGTCTACTTATCAAGAATACGGTAGAATCTTGATCCCGGGGAGACGTAACTTAACAACTCGTAAAGTCTGTTTCTGCGCCACAAAAACTTTTGCAGGCTGCCTATCTTTATAGAAATTCTCTGGATCTTTTTATTTAAAGCGTCTTAACAATTCCGATAATCCGGTGATCGTCATTTGCATCGAACTGGCTGAGCCTAATTTTAACGTGAATCATCTTTACGATGCCTTGTACGAATCGCTCAGTAAAATTCAAAATATTACAAACAATTCATAAAATGATTGCAGCTTTCTATCGATCGTATTTGTTGTTAATAAAATTGTTAATGCTTTCGGCGCAAGGATTCGATCATTTGAGGGTTTCATCCGAATGAAGATCCAAACGTCGGAATTACTTTAGTAATTTGTAAAATTGCTTTGTAAATTAAGTAACAAATGATCGAACCCTTGCGTCGAAATCATCAACAATTTTATTAATTCATAAAATGACTAAAAACAAGATTTAACTAGAACAGAATGCGATTCAGAAATTATGTTGGCGCGTAACGTAAATCCTCAACATATTTTTTAATTCATAAACAAAGTACAGAATTGCGTTCGCTCAATTCAATATATTTTCTGACTACAATTGGCTGCTTGTTCGCAATTAAAATCCTGTTATTTATGTTACAATATTTCCACTGCGGATTTTATGCATTTATGACAGGAATGAGTGTGAAGCTGCAATTTAAAATAGTGAAAAGAAGATTGTTCGGTAATATGGATGTGTTATCTTCAACTTATTAATATTATTAAAGGAAGCAAGAACTTCTTGCTTGGCTCCTGTCTCTTTCAATGCACAGAATTTTTATTCTGCATAAACAATGTACAGGAACGATGTGAAATTGATCTGCAAATTTATCAGATGTCTAGAATTGTAGAAAATAAATGTTCGATCCGGATCGCGTGGGTCGAATAGAGGCGGAGTGAATGCTCCAATTAATTTGATCGACGATTATACTAACATTCTCACTTTCAATGTCATTACGTAAAGGATATTGACTTCGAGTTCCACAGCGATAACGGGTTCTCGTTTAGACTTCCAGTTCAAGGTAGACTCGCGAGTTTTCGAGATACGTCGAATGCGGGTGTCTATCTCACGGAGCCACGGTGCTTTGCTAACCCGCGAAGATTCTCAAAAACTGCTGGTATTGCTAAACTCGGATCGAGTCGTGATCCAATCTCGTAAGTTAGAACACTGTTCACGTACATTTTCACTGCGGTTGTGTAACACGGCACGACGGAGATGCGATTTGTTCTGCCTGTTCCTTTCCTATCGTGCTCGAACTTCCTGCGAGAGAGTCCTCATCGACGTAATTTTGCACAAGTGTCTCGTACGAGAACTACGACGCCGTACGAGTCGCCACCTTTTAGAAAATACGCTCCGTCGAATAACGAAACAGGAAAACAAGGAGAATCCTCCGATCTAATCGGTGAAGCTGTGTCCACACCGAATCAACGAAGAGCAACTTTCCGTCGCCCTCTTCTTCTTCTTTTATTCGACAAGAAGAGGCGACAAAAATGTTGTTGAGTGTGTACATAGCTTAACGTTTCCTACAACGAAGAAATAGAAGGTCGATTTCTTCCAGAAGAATCGCCCCCACCACTCTCCGACATTCGCACCTGCGAGAATTCGCTTCGGTAATGTTTCTTTCACCCATCAGTGAAAGTTTTTATGTCACGAAAGTGAAAATTGATGTCGTGTTCTTGAACCCAACGCTGCGGCGCAGCAATTAACAAATTTCTACGTCGAAACGAACGTAATCAATCTTACTTTCGACATGAATGAAACGCTCCATAAAAAGTAAAAATTGCCAATTTTAATTTGCGTAAAGAGTCTCCAGCTGACGACGAGTGATACCAGACATGCTGGAGGAAGACTTTTCGAGCTCGATAAATTCGAGATATCGATGTCGATTTAATCAGAAACGAAACCGAGAATTAATTGGAGGCTATAAATGATAAATGAATGGAGAAAACGATTTAACCTTCGCCTAATCGATCGACCCTGGTCGTACGCTGCTGTGTCCGTTCTGATCAAGGCGGAAAGAACTGCTCGAAGTTAAAAGATTAATATACATACAATAAACATATATAATATACATACACTAAAATAGTGACTAAAATCGATCTTTATCACTTTCTTGTGGAATATCTAACGTTTCAAGTTAAAAACTACCTATGTGGAAACTTACCAATATTAGACTAAGATTAAATACGAGATGCGCTTGCACTGATCGCGGCAATCTTTTCATTAGTATTTTATTATTAGTATTCGTATCGAAAAATTCTTTGAATTCTCTCTGCAGCTTAGAAATGAAACAAAGTGAAACTTGAAATCCTTTCAAGCACCGAGACCGTTCCACTAGATTTCATATTTGCGGATAGAAATTATATTATTGCATTTTCGGTTATATAATTAGTACATGAAGATCAATTCTATTGTGCCATGATATCACAATGTACATAATAATAATAATAATTACAAGCGACAAAATTCTTTTCGTTCTAAATATTTTTCCTACTAACTTAAACTACGTTCTGTAGAGAAAAAGGAAGTGTCCCCGGATATTTCTGAGCGGTAGTGTAAATACAGTCCGCGACAGAAACATGGCACACCACGAAAGTTCAATGTTTTCATCATTTGGACATAATAAATCTAGTCTTTCTTGGTACCTATACATTTTTATTACAAAATAAATTACATTACAAACAATGAAATTAAAGAAAATGTCCGTTTGTTTGTGGAAACAAGAAAATAACAAAAATCGGTACGACAAAATGATGGCACATATACAAAAAAAAACGTAATTTACGTACATAAAATATATAACACTGTGTTTAATACTTTGCGTGGCCTCCCTTATTTTCCAGAATAGCCAACATACGTTTCGGAAGCGACTTAAAGAGTTTTTTTAATATATTTTGACCGTATTTTTGTCCATTTTTGTTCCATGCACGTTTTTAAATCTGCAAGGCTTTGGAATTGTCTTCCGCCTTCGTAAACACGTCTTGCTAGTTGTGCCCAACAATTTTCAATTACGTTGAGATCTGGCGATCTCGCTGGCCACTTTAAGACACTAATTTTGTTTTGCTCAAAGTACTGGTTAACGGATTTTGCGGTACGCACGCTTGCATTATCCTACCGAAATGTAAAATTTTCCCCGGAAATTGTCTGTCCGAATTTAGTTAATCGTTCGTCCATCGGATCTATATAAATTTTGCTGTTCATAGTTTTCTTAATAAATTTTACTTCGGTCGCTCCTCGATAACCAATTCCGACCGAAAGCATTACTCCTCCGCCACCCATGTGTCCGCGGCTTAATATTCTTTCTTCTTTCCGCGGATCGTGAAAATAGTGTGCGAAACCATCCGGCCAGTCTAGATCGAACCTTTTCTCATCGCTAAAAATAACACGACGCCATTTTTTTCTCCAATGTATGTGCTCTCGCGCAAATTTCAGACGCTCCGATTTATGCTGAACGGTTAAAGGTGGTTTTCTTTTCAATTTCATTCGAACCGAGTGCGGACATTCTTTTATTATCCTTTGCACATTACGTACATTTGTATGTACGCCAGCTGCTTTAGCGATTTGTCGCGATGTTCCCGAAGAATTCGAAGCTTCTTTTAAAATTGCACGTTTTCCGCGATCGCTTACCGCTTTCGGTCGACCGGAACTCTTTTTTTTACCGTATGTTTTAGGATTTTTTAATAAATTATACACCACTTTTCTGCTTCGATGTATAATACGTGCAATTTTTGAAACCGAGTAATTCTCTTTATGCAATGTCAAAATCGTTTTTATTTCAGCGTCGGATAAAGATTTTCCACTACCCATAGTGTAATTTCAATAGAAGATAATAAGAAACACGCACAATATTTAATGCTCGGTAAAATGGTACGCGATACAAACAGTCAGACGGTCTAGCGTTAACTGCAGAGAAAGAATTTTAAGTCTGTGCCATCGTTTTGTCGCGTCGGTGACCCCGGTTCTTTACATTTAGACTAGAATTTATTATTTCTATAAAAACCCCAAATCTCTCGATATTTAAGAAAATGCACCTCACTGGACAGCGGCACCACTGTTGCGCCAGTATTGCTTCTCGCGGCTCCGCTAAATTCTGTCGAATAATGCGAATATCGTCTGAAAAACGCAAAATTAGGCTTTCTGGGATAGCGAGCGCGCTAGATTCATCTTTTATCTAGCGATTGCGACTATGGAGAGGTCCCTGATATGCATTAGCGAGATGCTATTTTCCACATCCCGGACCCTTCTCGGACAATTCTCGTGTACGTACATGCGTCTAGCGGTGTGGGTGTACCACACAACTCATCGTTCCTACACCCTTAATTCCGTCGGTGCAAGTAACCTTAAAGCTCCACCGAAATACGTACGCGGAGAGAAATGTATCAAATTTCATCACAGTTTTCAGAAACAGCAATATTTACGTGCCATCTTTTTGTCGCGGACTGTAGTTGGAGCTTGGAAAAAATGACAAAGGAGGACGAAGCGAGTCCTCGTGGACATTGTTGTCCACGACGAATTTTTACATGAGGGAAAAGGGTGTCAGAGCTTGCTGATCGACTTAATTCTTTAATTAAGGGTCTACTTACCGGAAATTTGATATGTCCTCCAACCGTAGGCGACGTTCAGCTCCTTCTTGCCGTGCAGGAGGCCAAAGTGAACCCTGCCGGCGCTGTCCTGCGGATTCGGTGTCCTGAGGGGTCGCGCCTCGACCCAATGTTGCGTTACGAGGGCAGCGCAGACGAGTCCTCCGCCGAGCAACGACAGGAAGAAGGTGGCGAAGATTGTGCCTCTGCGGAACATGGACGTCATTCTTGGGTCACGCGATGTCGGCCCAACCTTCGGATAGTTCGCGATCACTAGAGAGAGAAGAGAAAGATGATCGTACCGGATACCTTCGAGCTCCGCATTCCTTTCGTTCGGAGAATATATATCCTTTGCGATCAGGCGTGTATTTCCCAAGAGGGAACCCGTTTGTCTCACACATGTTCCTTTAGTTATTCAGCGAGCTATGTGCTACTCTCCAGCGGAAATACATTTCAAAATAATATGACAATGTTGTCTATAGGATTCTGGGCCACAGCATCTTCAAGACTTTCTTTGGAACGGATCAATGTTGGAAATACACTAAATAACTCTCAGGCTCCAAAGACTGTTGAACGTGACTGGAGGATCCTGGATCGCAGGATCTTTGGATTTTGACGACTTTCTGTAGGAAGGATCGCTGTTGGAAATATTAGATTGCTAAAGACTTGAACTCTAAACACTCTGAGCTCTTGGTCTCCAGAAGGACTAGGCTAACAGGTACCCATGAAACTCTTGGACCCTGGGGACCGCAAAGTACTAGAGACCTCTGGGACTGTGCAGCATATTAGAGAAGTTCGAGAACTCTGGGATCCCTGAAATCTTAATGGTAATTGGAATCCTACAGGTTCTAAATCGTCGAGACCGCCTCGACTTTACACCCTCGGGACTCCACGTCACCCAAGTCCTCCGGGACTCCGAAATGCGGACGTTAAAACCGTGAATCCTGGCGAATCCTGCGGAATCGATTAACCTTACATGACTAAGCTATGACGCGACGTCAAATGACACGAATGCGATTCAACTCCTTCTATTTAACAACAAATATATATAACAGGTTGTTGACAAGGTATCCGACGAGTGTCAATGTCCGTAATGAATCGCATTATATAAAATCCTACGAATAGTTTACCTCACGAAGCAACAAGTTACGCGGTACCGAATCTATTAATTGGAAAATTTCTAAGACCATTTGCCACGATACTTATCCAGAGTTAAATAATAGTTGTTTACCAATGAAGTTTGCGCGAAGCGTGAAGTATCATTTTGTCTGGCCGGAGCACGGACCGATAGCTGTTAAATGGATCGGAATTGTTCGGTATACGTGCAGAAATGTTGTTACACTTCTGTTTGCCTCGCAGCATGCGCTCGTTACAGCTCCCAAGAATCCCGTTTCTTTTCGCGTTAAAACACGCGACCCGGTCGATGAATGCACACGCGTTATCTAAACGATCGATGTTTTTCTTCGTCGAGCCTTCGAAATGACACCTCATATTTGGAGAATGTTCCTTTCTCCAGATGTGGTTTCTCTTTTCAGCAAACCGGTGGGCACGTTGTGCACGCGCTTCGCTTCTATACACGGGGAACAGGACGCTCTCCGGCGTAGGCATCGGTAGTCTACTTGACGACAGCAACTATTTAAATTATGCCACAGAAACTATGCCGCTTTCGCAACAATTATCCGGTCTGCTAGAAAAATCCACGGGCGTGAAAGCGCCTCGAAAGCGAACTGCTCGACATTTCGACGATCATTTTCCTTTGTATTTTCCGAATCCTCTTTTTACTAATCTAAAAATCAACGACCGTGGCGCTGAATTGCTTCCATTGTTCCGACTACACGGACTTTCGTTCGGTAAATATTGATCTGTTTCAAGCACGCCTAATAAAAATATTAACAATGTGATATTACGAGGCTGAAAATTTTCAAAATGTATCGAGCGTAAAGCGTTTCTATGAAGCTTAATTATTACGAATTGTGGAAACATACATTCAATATTTTATATAAACTTGCAGTTCAACAATTGACCGATTATTATATTCTTCACACGAATCCAAAGATAAGCCCTATCTATTTTTAAAATCCTTAAAATGCTTTTTTCAAATGTAATTTTATTTCATCGGTCTTCATGTAAAAATCGTGAATCGTACAATAGAGCTAGGGTAAACGCGCCTTATTTCCATTTAACGAGCACAATCGATTTATCCCTCACTTCCGATATCATGTGCTCGTATAAAAAATGGAGAGAATATCATATTGCTAATAACACTAGATTGCCTAAGGAAGTCATTTCGACTGCTTTTCAATTTCAATTAGAAAAACAATTATGTATATAATTGTATGTAATTGCTTCTTAGAATTTTGTGACTTTTTGTACAACATATAAATGCGTTTATTAATCATTGTAGTTGCCTCCCCCTCCTTCATTTCCGGTATATATATATATATATATATATGTGTGTTATACCTGTATTGCCCAAAAGCAGTCATTTTGACTACTTGGGAAATTTTAAATAATCAAATGACTTTTATTATCGAATCGAGTAAATTTCTTATATGGCCAGTTCGGCTCTGGATTGGAATAACAGTTTATATTCTTTTGATTACCGTCACACGATAACATACAAGTTCACGATAAATTGTCGATTCGAGCATATACTTGATAAGTTGCAGTTGTTCGATAACTAAAGTAGTACTTGTTATTCGAATCTTTATGCCAGGCCCGCTCACGCGCCTCGTTCCCCTTGAACGCGCTACGTATGACTGTAAATAATATAGAAAATATTAGAAATTAATTTTAAACAAATTTCTTTACGCATTAGTTATTCTTTCGCGATGCAGTCATTTTGACTGCTTTGAGGCAATATAGGTGTATACTAAGTTTCAGTCTTTCTAGTGATAACGAGGCGGCGACTACTGGGATAGAAAGAATTTCATAGGAATATGTAGCCGGTGTACGAAGCGCCCCGAATCATCCGTGATAAAGGATGGAAATGAAGGAATGTAGGGAATAAAAAGGTGAAATAGCTGATCACGTACCTTGCCCCTGGCTCTCGACGAAGTGCACCTGGCTGAGACTCCTCGAGAACTCGCCCTGCTTGACCTTCTGCGAGAAGTCGGCGTTGCCGAGCCTCTTGGAGAACTTAACGCGGCAGTTGCTGCTGCGAGGAGGTTTGCCCGGCCTCAGCAACGACGACGGCCTGGGTCTCCTCGCGAACGTGTACGGGATAGTATAGGGCTGGGCTACGTAAAAGTAAATCGGCCGGTAGTCCTCATGGAGATGATGTTGGACGAACCCGCCGTTCGCCGGATAGCTGCTGTACACGCTCGGCGCCCCGTTGTTGCTGTACGCGTACGAGCCCGTATAGTGGACGCCGTAGTGGTTCGCCGTTTTTCGTGACTTACTTTCCACCGTTTTGAAAGATAAAAAGAGAGGACTCGTTCCTCCCGACAGCTTGTTTTCACTCAAACGAACGCCTCCCACCTTGCGACGACGCGCGACCTCTCTTCCTACGAATCCTCGGATCAACTTGCCGCGATTTTATCGGGGATCGTTTTCCGATCGCGAAACTTCTCCGAGTTCTCTGGCACGCGTGTCTGTTTCCAAAATTGTTAAACTTTCGACTCCGCGAATCCGTTCGATTGACAAGTATCTCTCGATTGTGTAAACGCGTGCGCTGGCATATACCCCGATTCTCGAGTAGAATTCAATTTTCCGACGAGCTCAAATTCTACGGTCGACTTTGAGCTCCCGTAACGCCGGATTACCGCCGATTAACATAATCTATGCGCCCTGTTCCCGACAAAGTGACGTAACGGATGTGCGAACGGTCCACCGGTTCTTTCTGAAAATTTAAGCTCTACTTCCTATTAGCTATGCGCGCTCGTCGGGTCAACGTCGACGATTTACCGCGGCGAGTTTCCTTTCACCGATCTTTTTCGCGAAAATACGCAAAAACTCCGCTCCGGTGATTTACCGGGTTTCTTGCACGCGATCCTTTCGGGAATCGAAATCGCTTCACCCACGACCGGGCTCGATTCTCTCTGCGGGATTATTAATCGAAACAGTTGCTCCGATATGATCGAGGGCTCGCTCGCTGCCCCGTGTGCGCCGGCGAACAAAGACGAGAATCGTTTCTGCACAGTGTTTATTTATCCCCGTAACCGAATCGTTCATCCATGGATTTCCGGGTTCGGAAAGAATGAACGTACGTACGCGCGCGAGTTTCTCTCGGGCAAGAGAAAAGTCCCCTTTCCCGCGGCTCCGACGTCTAATCGTTAATTAGTCGTGGCTCGCGCACGTGTCGAAAAGTTTTCCAGGCTTTCTCGAGAACGCCGGCTTTAGCTCAGCTCGAGAGACAACGTATTTTGCATGTAGGAGAGCGAGGCGACAGCAGCGCGGAGCTCGTTCCCTCAACGTTTCTTTCGCGCTGTTTTGAATGAGAAAGGCGATCCTTTAGGGCGCAAGCTTTCCACTGTTTTTTTCATGAATATTCTTAACGCCACCGTCTCCTCCTCTACGTCATGCCAGGATACGTACTCCTCGATCTCGTCGTTCCCCTTCGTTTTTCTTCCTTTTAATTACCGCTATCTCGGGGCCGGCTGCTGTTCAACTGCTCGCGATAAAGGGGCCTCCCTCTCTTTTATCGAATGAAAATATAAATACAGCGTGTCGTGCTCCACCCCCACGGCAGCTCGTAATAGACGCGGCCAATTAAACCGCGTTTAGCCGTAACGAAATTTCTATATACCGCGATCGCGATTACGATCCTTTCGGGAGCTAATTCGAGTGGGCAACCGTGTTCCAGCGGGTGAGGGACAAGTATTGGCTCAGCGGAGCTGAAAAGGGGGCCAGAACTGCCAGTAAATGGAAGAGGGAGCGCTGGTCGCCCTCTTCGTTCTTCGATTTGTAATAAACTGCAGAATCTGCGGCTAGCGAACAGCACACGTACGCGCCGGAAATTGTGTCACGACATGTATCCTCCTCCTCCTCCTCCTCCACCACCTCTTCCTCCTCCGCCACGACCTTCTCCTTCTCGTCCTTCGCCTCTTCCTCTTCCTCTTCCTTTTCCTCCGTCTCTGCCTTCGTCACGACACCGGTCTCCCTCAACCGGGCGTCGCTGGAAGTTATTGTGTCGGACGTCCCGAGATTTTGTATCTACGATGCTTCGGGATTCTCCTCGAGTACCGCTTGGAGTCCAGATTTCTCGGTAGCGTCGTCGCAGCGTACTCTTTTCGTCTTCTCGCCGTTTCACGTTCTGTCAACTGTGAACAATGCGGCGCACGTAAGTCGCGCGGCCCTCGAAAATGAGATCTAAGGACAATAGGAGCGCGACCGATACGCCCGTGGTAAAGGCGCGAAATCGGTCTGCGGATTATCTCGTTTTCGGGACGCGTCGCTCGGAAATTTTCAACGACGCGGATTCTAAGTTAGACAAGCCCGATCGTGTCGTTAACAAATAATTGAGGGTCCACCGCAAGTCGTAACAAGGGAAACTCTAGAAGAAGGAATAAGGGAAACAATCTAAAGCTAACTATAGCAAGCACTTTATGTACTTATACAGGTATAAAGTTTTAGATTTTGGACGTGTGCTGAAGGGACAATGTGTATTCGCAAATTAAGTAAATTTTTAATACACCCGTAATTAGGAATTTTTCTCTCTGCGTATACGAATATCCGTGTATTTTTGTACATCCGTTCGGCACGTTCGAGTTACATATAGCAACGGCAAGTAATGCGTATGTGTTCTCCGATCAGATGCTTTTCGATTGCCGATGCTAAAAGTAAGACCCCAGCGAGACATCGATAAATTCACGGTGAAAGGTCGATTTATATTATCCGCGCAGACAAGGAACAGTTCCGTTCAGCGGCGAGCAAACATTCTTTAACGTATCCGAATATGGGTGTTTATACCATCCGATCATATACCAGCACAGACACGCTTCGGAACCTAAACAAAAAATGTATTATTATAAAATACACACCCGTGTATACAATGTTACACGAATTAACAAATTACCGACCGGCGATTATTGCATAATTTTGAAAAGTCTATGGTACATGGTTGAACACTTTTTAATGGAACCTTCGATAGCAACAGCAATTTTCATTGTGAACCAACACAAGTCACTCTCAACAACGTCATCTAATAGTTTTATTTAAGATTGCGATGTAAAAGAAAATTTCTATCCTTTCTTTTGGTACGGCAGAATCATTGAAAATCTTATTAATCGATTTATTACACCGTGGTGTAGAACGATAATGAAAAATATAGAGTTTGGAATGATAAAAATCTAATTTTTTAAGATGTTGTTTTAACGTAACTCGTTGCAGTGGACCCCTCAATTATTCCCCGATAATTAGAGTATCGAAGAGCCTCGGACGAATCCCGGAGATCGGGAACCCCGCGTTTCCGTTGAAAGAGCCACCGGAGTTGAAGAGGCAGCTTTGCCAACGCGTACCTCCGTGTTACGAGATTTCTAAAGATCGTTCTCTCTCCATCCCCCCTTTCTCTCTCAGAAAAGTGCACAAGCAAAAATAACAGATTTCTTGAAGAACGCGGCGCATACAAATAAAGCCGCTGCGGAGCTCGGCTCGGAAGATGAAGATATTTCGCGACAAAGGGAACGGTTTCGTTTAATGACGCTTAACAGCGATGAAGAAGAAAGGAATTTACCGTGCATTATTCAACGTTAATGAATAATACATTCGAACAATTATTCATTCTTTTGGTAAACGTGTTTTTTACGGTAACAAAAGCGAGATCGCGCCTTTCTACTCCGTTCCGCGACCTCATCCCGCGTTCTGTACACGTCGGTGGCAAACACATTTAAATTGTAACGTTTCGCTGAAATTGCGGACTACTTATCGGCGAGCTTAATTTATTTTCATAAACGAACGACGGTGTTCTATGCGTGCAAATTTGTAAAACGTTAGAGTACGTGCGATAAAAATTTAATAATACGTTGTACTTTAAAACACTTGCTTTAATTTCGGAATAAAGTGTCGTATGCAAATGGGAATTTGCATCTCCCCAGTTTAATTGTAAAATACCATCCCACGCTGACTTCGTGAAAATATATGAAACATCAGTTTCACGAAGACGTTATCCCTGTTGATGTGGTTCGAATATCTCGGAAAGCATCAGCTGCATCTTTTAATATTGAAACGAGACTTCGGCTAATCCTTCGAGGGTGAATAAATTATTAAATACGCGCTCTTTCCTTGGGAAAGTAGAAAGTACTAATGCCAATGTTAATCAATCCACTTATTTCTCCCCTCCCGGCGGTATTCGTCAATGTTTCCGAAATGAGCTCGCGTTGGTATTCATGAATAACGCGGTCGAGTAGCATTCTTGACGTAACTGGAACGGCAATTGCACCGTCGTAATATATTGCATTCACGCGTCCGCGTGTTACGCGGCCGCCGAGCTTTTTATAAATCGTTTAAATTATTCCTCGGTTACCGTCCATTTCCATTTCCCCGTGGGATTACATCGGCCGGAAAGGGATTTCTACCAAAGGGGACCATGCACGTTGCGATTTATCCGGCGAGTTCTTGCAGAGAATCGCATCCCTCTCCATCGTCCTAGAACCAGATGAGGGCAGAGAACACGAATTTGTATGAATTCGTTTCTGGATTGGTCACGTGACATTATAACACATGCATGTCGGAGACAAAACGCGTCACGTGACCGATAGCGTTGTAGAAGGGGAAAGTAGAGTAGGGACACAATTCTCAATCTGGCGACTTTGCCTGGAACTGATGATCCGATCAACAATGAATCTAATTCTGTAATTAAAACTCTGATATTCTCTGCACGAAACAACAGGAAATTTATTATTGAAAATGTACCGATTAACCATTAATCACCTAACTGCGAAATTTCATTTTAAAAATACCCCACAGAGTGCGGAATTAAAATCAACCAATGACGAGTATACACGTCGAACGCAGGGCAATGTGTCCTATTATAAATTTTACGAAAAACCAGGAAGGATTACATTTTTATTTGATAGAAAATTAACAATTAATTCTTCAAAAGATTATTGTTGTTGCACCGCGATAGAGATTTTGATTGACGTGTATGCACGTCGAACGCAGTTAACTGGTTAAGTGGTAGTTTTTACTCGGATTACAAAGTATCATACGAGGATATTTCTAAAATTCTGAATAAATTTTGTCAGATACTTTTAAATACAGTAGGACCTCGATTAACCGGCTTGATCGATAGACAAACAGCCCTGATAAATTAAGGGAACATAATTAAGACCCGAAGGACATAATTAAAAAGTACATTATGTTACAAAATAAATTTGTTATTTTTGAAAATTTATTTTCCTTCATAATATAATCACATTTAAACGCATATTTGTTTATAATCGGGATTCGTTTAACCGAGATCCTACCGTATATCATTTTGAGAATAATCGAAATTTTCTAAAGAAGTTAAAGAAATATTTGTAACTAGCTATTTTAGGCCACGCGTTTCTGTGACTGGGTCGAACGGACATTTACATTTTTATTTATATAGGTTAGCTGTATAAAAACACGCGCGTATTCGAATGCAACGTTGTATCAAAATTTCAAAGCAATCGGTGAAGAACTTTCGGAGATTTAAGATTTTGAACAAACGAACGTTTACATTTTTATTTATATGGATACATAGATAGATTATAGATTATGTTGGGGTCAAGACAGATCCCAGTATACCAGTTAAGGGTCGATTCGTTTGACTCGTTGCAGATCAATTTCTGCTACGTCTCCCGGCTGTGAAAATGTAATTCTTGACTCGTGAGTGTTTCCTTGCAGCCTGAGATACGTGTAAATGTAGCAGCTGCTAACGTCGAAAGAATTAACCACTTTACTGCACTCTGTGCTCTCCTGAGGCTTTCAGACTCTTTTGTCTGGCAGAAAGGGTGGTTCCAGTCTTGGATTATTTTAATTTCTTTAAAATAGCGACAGGTTTTAACAGTTCGAAATCAACACTGGTAAAAACTGTACAATTGAAAAAGATAAAGAGCAAGATTTATTATAGAAGTAACTGGACCGCGATGTTTCATGCAAATCCCTTGCTTCGTATACTATTTTGTAAAAATCAAGACGAGAGAAACATTCGTTCCGCCTACTGCAAAGCCCTTGTGACGAGAATAAAGTGGAATTCTGATCATAACAATATTTTCTTGCACTTGGAGATAAATGCAAAAATATAGCTGCAATCTTTTCAATTCCTCGTATCTTGCTGAATCTAATGCGATCTGTATACAGAGTAATCTTTCTTTGTTATTTGTTAAATGTTGCTTCTTGGAAACTAACCGCACAACCTTTTTCGCGAGTGAATCGAACGTAGCCGAAAAAGGCGCAGAGACAGCCCCGGATTCTGGAAATGTTCCAAGTAATAGCTAAATCATTTCCCGTGTTAAAAAAAGGAGAAGACATTTTCTCGGAAGTTGTAAAGCCCGAATATTGTAGTATGACAAGTAGTTCCGCGACCGTACACGTTCCATTTCGTCGTAAATTCAACCTGCAGACCTAACGCAAACCTGCAGTACAACAGATTTTATGACAGAGACGTACTGCGGTGAAACACGATCGTGTCACACAACAAGCCCACACACGTTGCGATGATCGTTCAAACAGTCGTATCAGGGCTGTACAACTCGTCGCGTCGTACGATAAATCGTAACGCGTGCCGACCCCTTAACAAGCGGCGAAAAAATTCGGTCAGCCGCACGATCCTCACCGAAAAATTGTTGACGAGTAACCGACGCGTAGCGGTCGATACCGGGAAGCTGGATTTACGGAAAAGTAAACATCGATCGTTTGTCATTTGCTTTATGGTCGTCCGCAAACAATTAAACACTCGTATATCAAAATTTCATATTAACTCTTGATCCTGCGGGAAATTCATTCGAAGTGCGCTCTCTTTCCACTTTGACTAATTTTGTTTGAATTATATGTACACAGTGAATTAAAAAAATCATTATCGATCATTTTGTTAAAAAGAAATAGTACAATAATAACAAACATGGGCTCGTCGTTTATGGGTCGCTTTTTTAGTCGAAAATGTTGCAAATTAAATCATAAGCGAGAGCATTAAAAAAATTCTTTTTCCGAAGGAATCTATTACAGATTTGAAGATAGGATCTTTCACCGACCGCTTAAAACTTGATATACGATTCTTTTGGCTGTCTGATATTTATTATTAATTTATATTTCTATTTTTCAAGATCATTTTCTGGATACCTTCGTGCATGTAATTGGACAGGTACCAAATGAAATGAATATTGTGAAGTTGGATTGCGAACGGAAAGCACTTTTTTACGGTTCGGTTCGTTGTGGTGGAAGGGTTGACCTTTACGGGGGAACCTTGATACGAGAAAATTCGGTAACTGAGTTTCGTTCACCCAGATTCGCAAAATCGATCGCTTTACGACAGACAGCGCCTAGCCAACCGAAACAACGTTGTTTCATCGCGGAATGGTTTTGCGAGTTACGCGATGATGGAAAGCAACCGGTCACGGCGATCGTCGCATCGATTTTCGTAATCGAAACCTTGGCGGCGTGGTGCGGTGCGACGTCGCATTAATACCAGTTATGTTAATGACGATTGATAACGGTCGCCGAAAGGATTTATCTCGGAACGGTGTAATACGTGATACGGACTCGGATGAATTAATTGCCGTCGTAGCCGTTTTCCTTTTCATTGAAAGGAAAAAAAGAGAAAAGTACGTCTACTTCGAGAACGAGTCACTGGAGAAACTAGAAATAGTCGATTCGTGTAATGCATAATATACTTATCTCGATTAATGTATCCTTGATTGCGTGTCGGTAATCGTAAAGTTACCGAGTTTCTCCGCGAGGAATGCCAGGTGACGTGTATGAAAACACTATTCGTTACGTAATCGTGTATCTTTCGAGTGAAATTTGAAAAACCGATATTCAAATTAGATCATCAAAGTGAGGATGAATCATTCGAAGTTTAGTTACAAGCTAAACAAATCTGAAACGTCTGAGGAATATTAGTTGAACAAACTCAAAGAATTCAAGTGATATAGAAAGTACGCAGATCATTCCAAAAAGCGGTGATTTCAGACGGTAATCGACTTACTAGAATGGATAGGGGAAATTAAATTGCATACGGTCCAAGAAATTCAAATTTGCCTATACGTCACCGAGGAGGACAAATTAGCTCGAAGCAATCGGTAGGATCTCTTGATCTAAATTGAACTAATCTAGGCTTCTCGTAAGATTCGAATTGGTCCAATCTTGGGCCAAATGATTGTAATCCGATGAAGCCAGGTTCGCGAGAGACTCGGAATGGACACGGCCTGATGATCTTAAGACGTATGAACTTGTTAAATCGAGAAATACTATGCTTTCTGAAGATAAATTCAAGATTTAAGAAATTAAACTCGAGATCAACCCTTCGGGCAGAAGAATCCAAGCTCAAGACTTCTCTCTTCGTTCTTATATAATATTTTATATTCCACAATACAATTTAATGCTTGATTATTTTTTAGCTAACATTATTTTGTGCTCCCTTTTTCATACTTTTACACATTTACGTACCTTTTCCATACTCCGCGGGCTCTCTTAAATTTTATTTAACAGCAAATGCAATTTACCAGACCGAAAAATGCTATCTTTTCATAGCGAGTCTACGGAAGCATTCAACAGATTAATATGAACAGAAACAGGTTGTTTATTTCAAAACTGTGTAACTTACTATTTCAAAAAATAAACTTGATGCGGATAGGGTAGCAAAGTGCTGCAATTACGAAGCAGAATCCACGCTAGCTACTTTTTTTCAGAGGCGGCGCGCGAGATCATGGCACCGGCATAGAAAAACGAAACCAGCGAGACGAATGGACGGAAGGGTAAAGAGCGAGGAAGCATGAGAACAGGGAACAGAACGATAAGAGAAAACAGTGGAAGGTAAGAGCAAGGAGAAGACAGGAATGTGCGTAACCGTGGGGGAAACGGGATGACGAGGTCGAGCGAATGCCGTTATACCGTGTCACGATGCGACTGTGCACATAACCGATGTTCGCGAGAAGCGTGGTCGCGTCTGAGCGGAGAAAGAGCGAGCGAACGGATGCCAGAAAAATGGAGAAACAGGGCCGGGGATTGACAAAGAGAGAGTCGTCGCTGATCCAAATCTGCCTGCTCATCGCGGTTCTTGCATGGGACGGAACGTATCCGAGGGTAATTCTATTGTCACGTTGCCCGCGTGCCCTCCATCAAAGCGAGCATCGTTCGCTTTGATCGCACCGCTCGAAACAATGCGCGAACAAACAAAAAAAAAAACTGCAATTTCTAAAAAAGCATTACGCTCGGAGTTCCGCGCGATTTTCACCTGCACGGCTGCAGCTTTTTGACGGCCGTGTTAATCGCCGTGACAAGACGAGCGGATTTTCGAGGGAAGCGAACGGGATAACTCGATCTCCCGCGACCAGCTCGCGCGCGTGCTTGCGAATTAACTGGAGCAGGGGAGAAAGTGCAGAGGATGCGTTTTTTGAGAGAAAAAAGAACATCCGTGCTCGTCAGCTGTGAACTGCGTTCGACCTTTCGCCCTGAAAATAAGACTGTCAAAGGTACGCAACGCACCGGCTGTGTTTCGCTGACCTTATGCACGCGGCTCGGCACACTTCGGGGTTAAAAAGTCAGCGCGTTCGCTGTCCAGACGTGTAAACTTGCAGGCACAGAGGGACAATGAGAGTGTTATGTGGCCGATAAAAAATGTATTCTTTTAAGGGCTCCATAATGCTTCCACTGTTCCCAAAATAGCTTCTGGGTTAATTGCACGTATGCACAGTGCGTGGGTGTGCGCTGTATTCAATTACCTGGATCCAATTTAACGTAATCGATACAATAAATTAAAAATTTACAGAATTCCTTCCAGCGAATGGAATGCGAATCTTATAGAAAAAGTTCAAGCACCGTGGAAAAGTAATCAACGGCTGTAAAATAAACGAACACTTTCCAAGATCATACGTTTTCCTTGCACCGTACTCTGCAGTAGAGTCAAGGATATTACATTCTTATATTACTTCACCGTTAATTAAAGATTTTCTACGTTCAACGCGTAAATAATGTTTATAGCAGGTGCTTAGATTATACGATCTTTGTAATTCCCGTAATTCTCAAGGTAGCTCAAGAATTCTTCCGCATAATTTCTTTAAAAATATGCTCGGAGTCATAACGCTACTACCTCGAATACTTTTAAACGTGACCGGTATTACAGCTGCGTGTGACCCTGCATTCACGGTGGATGGATACCATAAATGAGGTAACAGTGGTATGCTAGACTGTTACCTCCTATCTGAAATTTCGATTTTAACCTCTTCCTGTTGTGTCAAAACATCTCGAAGAAATAAGAAGATACATCAAAACCTTCGCCAAGGTACTTACAAGGATTCCTTGGTTCTAACTTAACGAACACTTTAGAAAGTTTCAACCATTTCTATGGGGGAAAAAAGATAGAAAATGCCCAGTCCATGTTTCTAAATGATCAACGGTAGATACTTTAGATGCCTCGTTGCGAATCTCGAGTTGATCCCAAAGAAATAGATTAAAAAATACCAGGGACTAGCCATAGCTATGGTAGCCATAAAATCATTAAAGATACATGTATACCAGAAGATCTAAAGAATGACCCACAATTTCAGAGATTCCATGTAAGTTCCGATTGCCAATTAAAATTGCTAGCTACCACGTCCAGTGAGACGATCACGGTTGTCCTGCAAGAAGTAGGTTCACAGATATGTAAAAGAGAAATGATGCGCAAAAGGGGATTGAACCGGATCCAGCGACGGGTGCCACGAAATGGTCAAAGATCTTTACCAAGCAGATCTTCGATAATCCCGGACCGACTCGTTGGAAGGATCGTGGTCCTCTTTCGATCGGAGAAATTCTCCTCTCGCCGAGGTTGTTCGAGGTCTTACGTGTGACTGTGAGGTAACGCGATGCCATCTCGCGCACGATATCTCGGCGATTTTTTTTTCGTCGTTCGACGGATTGACTCGTCGTTACAACCGGTTCGGTACGCGGATTTTTCTACTGGTCGGCGGCGGCGACTGACGCAATTCTTTCGACACAGATACACGGAGACGGAGCCGAGTACATGTAGTGTTGTCGGTTGAGCACGCATACAAGGCGACGCGACGCGAAGCGCTGAGGCTGGGCCAACCGCTTCAGGGCATCGGAACAAAGATGCATCGTGGTCCACCGTGGCGAGCGAAACTAGGCCACGTAACCGTCCCCCACCGACCACGGAACCGGCCTCTGTTCGCTTGTTCCTGTCCACTGGACTCGCGTAACCACGACTTCGGAGGTAACGAAGTTGCGGGCGTCGGCTGATTCACGCCTCCGAATTCACGTCTCGCACCGATTTCCACGTTACGCCCCGGATTAGGGACGATTGTGCCGACCCAGCCCCTGTTCTGGGTCGCGATCACGCAAGCACGTACCTGCCTTGCAAGAACGTGCGACCACCGCCGGGCCATACATTTTCTTATCTTCTACCCGCCGCGCTGAGATACAGGGCTTCTTTTGATCATGCTCCGGTTTTCCAAAGAAAAGATCCAAGATACACGGATAGTCGCAATAGCTAGCCATATGTCGTCATTCCGCAGGATTGTTCCTCCAATATTTCTTACCCTTACACGGTTTTAGAAAACTCTGCTCGCTCCCTTCTGTGCAGGATTCTATAAAATATATCTACTGGTACAATGATTTTGCTTTGCGCTATTCGAGTGGTCTTGCTTTTCTGAATAAAAAAGTATTGGAGTACAATAGTTTTACCCAGAATATTTTCAATTTGCAACTGTACCGATGAACTTCCGCGAAAGGTCGAATTAGAGAATGATACAGCTTGTTAAACCGTGCGAAACTATTCCCTATAATTTTTTGTTATCTTCAATAATAACCGAGTATGTATTTTCGATCTATTAAATATATTCAGCAAGAAATTCAATATTTATGTCGCCCCAGCATGTTGCAATTTGTGATCAAGAGAGTTCGTGCTGCTTTGATCAAATGATACGCAAAGTGGATCAAGCAATGCCTTGTTCAGAAAGGTAGTCACCTTCGGCCCCTATTATCTTTTCTCAACGCGCTAACAACTAATCTGTTCTTTTTTTTACAAAAGTTTTCGCTTCTGATAGCAAGAAAGTGTTTTAACTCCCTTTCAACGTCTTAATCTTTTCAGAATAGTTGCTGTAGTCGAGTTCTTTGTTAAATAAGATTTCGTGTTGTAAATAAATTCGCATTGTGTGTATATACAGTTTCGTAATGGCGAGACCTGGAAGTGGCATGAACTTAATTGGACCTGCTCATTGCAATATTGTGTTGAAAATGAGGAATTTCTTGTGAAAATGATGGAAACTAACAGAAATCGTAGCGGACCTCAAGAAACATGAAACGTTACATTGAATTATTATTAATTTATTCGAAGAAAAAACTAGCATGTCTACAAGAACTACCGTTGAAAGTGCATTAAAAAAACGTTAATAAACAAGGCTGTAAACGGTCCCGAGTGCTGTCAAATGATTATTTCTCGATAAGGTCCGTTATCCAGGCATTAAGTGGCAATTACAATCGTTATTAAACTTTATTAATTTCCCCGTTGCGAGTTTGACGAGCATTTAGAAAGCAATACGAGTTCAATGGGCTTCGATAAAGGAAGTTTGACAGTATTGGCAAAATGTCACTAAATTCTTCGATCCGGGCCGGTCTGTGTGCCCGTTTCGTTCTTATCGCGGCCGGATGAGATCGATTTGTCGGAGGACAACCATCTTGAGAGGATGAAAATAAAGGGTGGAGGGGGGACGGTGAGGTAAGAGAAAGGTAGGAAGAGCCTGCACGCAGCGCAAGAAATGTATTATTTTCTTGCCGTTCGTTCAGGAGTAATTGGATTATAAAATTTTTTCTCACGAGACGCTTCCGCGCCGTGTGAAACCCGCTACGGTATATTATTAACGCGGGCTACCAGGGGCGTTTTTCGCTAGACAGGGAATATTCAATTAGCGAGGCGCAACACGACGATCGCTCGCAATTTCGATCGAACCCTGCGGAGAATCAAACGTTCAGCCGTTTCATCACACCTCGAACTGCTGGACGCTTGAATCCGCGCCACGGTGCAACAATGACCTCATGAATAATTTAACGCGCGCCATTGTCTCATCGGTATGTACTAATAACATCACGTCAGTTGTAGCGTATCTGACACTGATTCACTTCATGCATGCACTTCTTTATTTTCTATTCGGTCATCCGTGGCCGGCCGCCTTTTTTCCTTTCGCGAAACCGCTCAACCCGGATGCGGCGCGATTTTTATCGATCCCGCGATACCTGTGAAACAATATGTACCCGTTCCTATGCTTTAACGACACCCCAATCATTCCAGATCGAAAGGGGACTATAGTCACGGTTGCCTTGTCGCGTTGCATTCGGAGAAATTGCAACGAATTCTGCGAATTTGAACGCGAGGTTGTATATACCGTGTACTCGATGGACGAGACAGGTTAAAACAAAATACAAAGAACCAATCTTAGATCGGTACGATTAAGTAATTTAACGTACTTCCGTTTCGTTCCGAGAAATTAGCACCGGATCGAGCTTGTGTAATCTACGATTATAGATCTTGCGCTTCGAGGAAGAACGTTCCTCATCTCCTGGCTCGCGTGACCCGCGGAATAATTTATTGACCGTTAAGACGAGATCTCTAATTGACCAAATATGTTGCCAATGAAGAAAAAGAACGATTAAGTGGTGATAATATATATTGCCTGCATTGCTTTGGCATCGTTTGCGTCCCGTTCCGCTTCTCTCCCACGCCGCAGTGGTCCCCTTGTTTCGCGATTCAAACTTGAACCCAATGACCTTCAGCATCCACGGTCGAAGAACCGATTCTCGATGCCCGCTATTTGATCTCAGGCACAACACTTTTATCGTCACCGTTTTACACCACCAATGTACCAACAATGTCCGCGGATAATCGCGTCGAGACGTATCTTCGCGTTCTAGAGCGTCTCTTGAACTGAATTTCTGACGACTAAGGCCCTGACTCTTTATGCCCACCTGGCTCCGGCAGGTGTTGCAGGTGGCACCACCTCTCGGGCATCCGCAGGTCTTTCTCTTTTTTAGCGGTCCCTTCCATGCGCCCCAATCTAGGACGTTTTTGCCGGGAAGTGCCAGCGATGTGACAATTCGAATCTTCGAACCATTTTGAATACGAATTTATTGTCCGAATTACTCGATATTATTTGACACAATTTAAGGTTTCAATTTTATTTACAGAACCAATACAGGTTCGTGATAAAAAAATTCGTAATGTTTTGTTTTTCCTGATTTTATATATTTCGAGTGTACGAGGTATGTCGATATATCGTTTTGTTCAAGCTACAACAATCATAAAAGAGTGACAAACAGAAAATTGATTAGGAATTTATTTAAAAGTTATGTACACATACACATTTAGTAATTGGCTACAAATCGTTTCTCAGCTTCACTGGACCTGACGAGTATTAGGAATGCTGGAGTTCCTCCACGTACAATAAATCTGAAAATTATTTTTTCGACACAGATAAGAACAATCATACATGATTTTTTTTAATGTTTCCCAAAATTTATACCTACCTTTCATTCTGTAATATTTTTCTTAGAGGATGATTAATGTTTACTTTATGCAAAGAGCATTTATCTTTTCCCTCGAAATATACATTTATGTTCTGAAGGTTGTAACGCTTCTCTCTATCCCACTCTAGCGGTTCGCTAAACAGTTGTTCCAGTTGCTCTATTAGCCTAAAGAAAACAATTAATTTATGAATATGTTCCTTTTAAATTTTATGTTTTTAAAGGCTATACCAAGCGATAAAGTCATACAATGTATCTTCGTGGAAGTTTTGTATAAAATCTGTTTGCTGCGTTTCCGGATACAAGATCATTACTGGCCAAACAAGTTTCTTATCTGTGCCCAAATGAACTCTGCTCTGAGCAATTTGTGGAATTAGAGGCTCTAAATCCTTTAAATCTGGTTTCTTCTTCTGATCAACCAACTCTAAGTTAACACCTTTATTCTTGATTATATCGATTAACTCCTCGTCTTCTTTCTCTAATTTCTTTTCCAATTTCTCTTGTTTTCTTTTATCTCTTTTTAAATGTTTCTACGGACACAAAGCGCAATTTCTCTTAACATTACGACGCGTTGAACATATTCGTATAGTTGTATAAACGTATTCATACCCCCGCCGTAACTGCATCTGTTTTCAAACTCAAAATTGCCTTGTCGGTTGGAGAACTATCAAGAAGTTGATCGCATAGTTCGATACATTGATCGTAATCTTTAACATGAAAGCAACATGTAGCAGCCCTATGCAACGCCTTCGGATAATTTGGTTTCAACTTTAAAGCTTGTTTCGAGTCGTTCAGACTTGACCTATAATTTTGATCGTATTACAATAAGTTTAACGTAGTATAGAGTTTAATAATACGATGTATCCAATTATATGCATGTACCGATAATTCTTTAATATAAAATGCGATGCAGCTCTATTATTATAAAGTTGAGCCATTAAATCATTATCCTTACATTTAGTCCTTATACCCTCTGTGTAACTTAATATAGCTAATCGGTAGTTCTTATATTTATAATTGAAGGTGCCATCGTCTTTATAATTTTTTGCTAATTCTATGAAAGAAGTATGATTCTAAAAATACAACTGTTTAAACAGATTACAATGTGACAAAGAAGTGAACAATAATCAATTAATTCGAACCCTCTGGTGTGTTTTCATCTTCGCTGTACTTCAGTTGCTGTAATCCTTCCATTAGAGGTGAAAGCTCCTCGCCAGGTTTTGGTGGCTCTTTCATGAAAAAAGGATGTTTCGCCATTTCTTCTTCCCACCGGTCTTCTGGCCATCCTTCTGTATAGCTTTTCTTCTCCAAACTGTTTATATATTCATCTAATTCCACATCCAATTTCGATGCGAGCTCTAACCTTTCCTTGTCGGTCCAAGTTTTTCGTTCTTTTTCGCCCTTTTCTTCCATTGTCAACCAATTCTCTAAACTTAAAGACGATTAAAAACTAATTCAATTCGATCACCAATGCAAGACCACTTTAGAATGTCTATAACATCTAAAGGAACAGTGTTAAACGTAACTCGAGCTACAGATCTTAACCTCAAAAGTTTCGCGTGAAACAACGCGCCTTGTCAGTTCTTACTTTTCTTTACCGGCGGAGTGCATTTCGGTCAGCGTCCTAGCGATGGCGTTATTTGTATTCTCATAAAGAATTTCGAACGATCATTGCATTTTTTAAATAAATAATCAGCAATTCGTTTCTAGCAGTAGTATTCTCCAATTACAATGTGAAGAAGTGTGTGATTACAAAGCGTGGTGACAAAGATTCATACAAAATAATAAATATAATATTTCTGACATGTTCTAACAACAAATCATCAAATTTGTATAAAACTACAACTAATTCTATAAAAATACAACATGCACGTGTTCGGTAACTATTTTCGAGAATAATTTTGAATTCGACGAATATTAAATTAATTTAAAACAACATAACTATTGAGAATTTCGATTTAGAATATCGAGAGAATCATTAACAATTTATATCCCTGTTATTCCTTTAACAAAAGTATTAAATAGTATTGGTATAGCAGAAATTTACTGTTGAGAATGTAATTTGTAGTTTCGAATTAGTCTCTGTATGGGTTAGGAAAAAATAGGGTACGGGGGTAATCCCACAATAAAATCTGTATTGAAACTTAGGGATGAGAAAAGCCAGAGGAGGATACGTCGATCGGGTAGGGGTGGCTAAGGTTCGGACGTTTACGCAAACATTCGGGTTTTGGCCCCTTTGTGCGTCGGCTAGGCAAGATGGCGCTCGGTGAAAGCTGGTCCACGATTGGTCGATGAGACCGCACCGCGAATCTCCCGAGAACAGTCGCTTCCACGGCCTCGTAGCGGGCGAGTTGCTGGTCCCCTTGGAAAAAAGGAAAACACGCTTTCTCGTCGCGGCGACGAGTGTAATGGCCACCGTGGGCCTAGGATAGCGGTGGAGGCGGTTTCGGGTTGTTTGATCGAGACGATTGAGGATCGCGGGACGATTTATCGGCCGGCTACGACTCAGTGAAAATTTGATTCGCGCGTGTTGAACTGCCGCTCCGCCGTCGAGTAATCGTGGCTTCTATCCCTCGCAGTGAGGAAGAGTGCGTGTACATCAACTAGTGCATCAGTGTACTTGAATGTGTGCCACAACAGCCATTGTCGAGCGTGTATCGTAGTGTGCCGGTCATCGGATCGTCGTCTACTCTGGATATATCGGTTGTTCGTCTTACCTTTTTGGATTCTACCCTGCTGATTAACGAACTTGGCAATCGGTGAGTACGCTACAATCCGTATCGCGTTCAGTGACGACCACCGTGCGTACAGCTGTGCTTAACGTTTACCGTCCGCGTATGTGTGTGTACATTGTGGTCCTTCCCCTAACCGATCATCTATCGCTACGTCTATCGCTACGTCTATCGCTAGACGCACCCTAAACGCGTAGAAAAACAAAACGAGCGTTGTCATCTCGTGCGCCGAACACGCGACCAGTTCTCTTTTTGAAATTCTTACGACCTGCACGATAGGTGTCAGTGATGGGCTTTTGCTCTCTCGGCGACCTTTCCGCACATGTACAACCATCCCATAAGGGAAAAGTCCATTTATTGTCATATGCAGGTAGTAATGAGAGTATGCGCGTTGCGAAGCACGATCAATTTCGGAAGATCTACCACCACGCTGCAAAAGATGTCGCACCACCCTTTCCCTGCTAGTTTATTGTTGCTAAATGTTCTCGAGTGCTGCTCTGCGGCCCGCATTCGCACAATTCACTCACCCATTTTTTTCGCCGCCGGTGCATTTCCAGCGTCACGCGGCGTTACCGAGGGAATGATAAATTACAGTTTCTATGGAGACCGAAGCGCGTTCCTCGGCCCGACTATATTCCTCTTCTTATACGCATTGTTGCCTTCGTTTCCTTATTATCTCCGATTCTTCGACGAACCTGGCAGCCCATCGAACGCTTGTCAGCTCACGTCCCGTCGAATTGGCCAAGTTTTTTTTACAAGGGTTGCATCGCTTATCCTTACCGTGCATGGGCGTATTCTTTGCAGCCCGTCGACGATTTCTGCAAAAATAAATATAATCTTTTCTCTTGGGTCGAAGTCGATATCAATGTTAATACGTGAAAAAATACGTCGCGACAGACTAACAGGTGTCACTTCAATTTCCCTACTTTTATTCGAAATATTCTTGTTCCGCTGTAGCGCTCGAAAGTTTAATATCCCGAAATTTATACGTAGAACTTTCCTAAGAGGTTTCCTCGGATAGCACAGTTTTTCTAGTACGAACGTAAAGAGATTTATTGTCAGTTTCGAGCGTTATGAATGCGTACCGATTCGAGAGTTAATCGCGTTGTAAACATCTGTTGTTTAAAAGCCCGGCATTGGCCGCCGGCCACCGACTAAATGTTTATTACTAGAGCACTGTTCCGAATGGGGAAAATATAACGGGATAATCATTCCGCCCGCCGCGATCTGATTCCGCGCGTGGATATTTTGCTGTAATGTGCTACACTCGTAACGGACCGAAAGTAGAGCGTTTGCACGTGTTGCTGACAAAACGTGCATCTTCGCGACCCGCCATTAACGTTTTAACGTGCAGCTTTATGGCGTCCATTATCGCGTTGATATACACGGTATCTTCCAATTTCAGTTACAAATAATTTACAGTTACCGCGAATGTCATTTTTGTGGTTGTCGAATGATAATAATTGGAATCGCGGACTTTGTGCATTAGTTGTGCCTGATAATATTATCGAAGACAGAAAGAGATTCTAAAGCGGTTCCCGTTTATTTTGTATAAAATTTTGCAGTCTAATAACAATTAATACTAGACGGCGGATTTTATACGTTATGGCAAAAATGGGTAGGCGTAATTTGAAACAGTAAAATCGTTGGACGAATTTAAAAATACCGTTGTATTATTTTCAACCTATTAAACATGTTAAGAAAGGAAATAAATTTCTATTTCATTCCAGTTTATTCTAATACACGTAGAACTTTTTTATTTTGCGTAAAGATTCGTTATCTAATAATTGTATAAATTGCTATTTAGCGTGTCTCGCAATTGGTTCAGTCTCGAGTGTAATAACAACGGATGTTATCGCGTCGCCATCGAAAGTGTACCAACTTGCTATAATAAATAATATGTACAAAGAAGTACGATAACAATTGTATGTATTGCGAGTAGCGATACAGTAATTATCGTATCTATTATTAGGTACAGGATAGTCGGGTAAATTGGTGTACCCTTTTTCTTCTTCCGGCGGAGTCGTAAAGTTTGCAATTCGATTACGTAGCAATTAACCGGGCGCATGCAACAATCGTTAACTGAAATTCCGGTTGCGTGCCGCGAGCTCGAGGCCCGTTTTGTCAGAAACCGAGGATAATTCCCACTTTGTGCAGCACCTCTGTCAATTCACACTACTCAACTTACTGTGGGAGAATTTTTTTGTCTGCCCGCAATCCCAGCAGCCTCGAATTGAAAAGGTTCAGCGTTAGTCGAATTACACGAGTGTTCCCAGCAAATGGTCCAGGTTAAAATCCCATTTAGAGCGGAAACTGCTGAATATACATACAGTAGGATCCCGTTAAATGCTCGCGAGTCGTTCAAGGTCACCTAGAAAAATACATTCCTTCAAATTCACCTCCGTTAATTCACGTGTACACAAATATGTCCGCATAGCTTCCGTGTATTCATCCCCTTGGCAAGGATGTTCGACTCGAGTACTCGAAAATCGTCCATTACCTATACGAAAGTTTTATTTGTGGTATCTTTTTTTAAATATATATATATATATATATATATATATATATATATAAATCTGTGTGGGTTTCTTGTGGCACGTTAGTCCTCGGAAAAATTCTTCGTTCTCGCGTCGTTCACGGACGGAATTCGTTGGTTAAAGATCGATTTTATTATAGCAATATCGTTTTTAGTGCCCTGTTCTTGCTCGTTACCTTGAAAATAATGTAGAAGATAAATGCTCCGTCGGTTCTCGGAGGAGCGGGCATTCAACGGGATCGCCAGTGCGTTATTTTCCGATTGCGGTAGGACGAGTCTAAAATAAATATTGGCCGAAAAGCTGCTAATGAAAAGACCAGCGGTTATCGATCGGTGTAGACGAAGCACTTTGTTCGGGGTGACGAAACGAGCTGGAGATGACGGTCCGACTATATTTGACGATCCTCTCGTAAAAATTCTTCTGACGTTGATTGCATGTACTCTCACCGCGCCGCGCCGACGTGAATCGTTCCGGGGCAGCCGGGGCTCTTTTCAAAAAACCTTCTATCGCGTGCTTTTCGGTACTCTTTATTAATCCGACGCGATTCGTGTACCACACGCCCCCGATTAAAAGGCAGACGAGCTTAGCGGATACGTGGAAATAAGTCGCGCGATGATTGTTCGACCGTTAAGTTGTGAATTGCGTTTTCCCCCCTTTTCCCGGTGAACTTTTTAATCTAAAATACTGATTAGCCGAGCACGCTGTTCCGCCATCCCGACCTTTATCCGGTATACCATAAATATCATTAAGAGGCTACATGAATTTTTCATCCGCCACCGATATTATTCATTGGGCGCACCGGCGGCAGCTTCCGTAGAAATATTTTCTCTCCGAAACTCTTTCCTCGCCGTTGACAAAATAAATATGTTGTACGCGTGTCTGGCGAATCTTCTCGATGATATCGAGAATTTTAGGCTAATTGTGTTTTACCGTGGCAAAGGGGTAAAGGGGAAATCGGTATGCGAACGACGACGCAACATCGTACAGCGATGGGGACGTGAATATTAACGATCCTTTTTCTACGCGGAGGCACAGCCAATAATAACAGTAATGGAGCCGGTGGCCACCCGTTCGTTATAGTGTCGTAAATGTCACGCGGGGCGATAAAAATTTCTAACGAGACACATCGTGCCTTCGCTCGAAGGAGTCATTGGCATCGTTTCGATCGTTTGTTTATAGTTCCCGCGGTAAATAAACACTCCGACTGTGTATAAAGCGGGGACGATGAATAGACAATGGCGTTCTTTCAGTGAACGCATGAAGCAGTAATGCGCGCTACTGGAAATATGAATGTTAACGAACAAAGGAAGGTCACCGGGTGAGTCTCTGCGCTTCGATACTCGGACGTTGATATTTATAACTAGACTGCAGAAAAATTTATCGTGTTCAATCATTTCCAAATCGTCGGATGAGTTTGAACTTTCGCTAACAGTTCAAGAGAAACCGTTAAAAAATCGAAAGTGCAGAGTAACTTTTACCAGAATGAATCGATCGATTGAAAACTTTAAAATTCAGTTACGTGCACGAATTATCCAACAATTTTCCAAACCGTAATGCGTTACCGTGCAACCCTTGTTTCCTCCAGTCAAATTTTTCTGTTTACGACGACTAGACTGCGTATGTTTATGCATTTTCCAATTTTTGTAGACAAATTTTAAAACAGCTTTCGTAGATCCGAAACATAAAAATTGTACAAAATTCTATCGAATTTGATATTCAAGCTTTTCCCGAATATTTTCATAAGCCATAAACGCATAAAGATCCGCAGTCCAATGACAAGCGTTGCGTTCAAGAAATCGTAGCTCCTCGAAGTTGTATAAAGGTGTGTAACTGTAATGAATGCGTCGCAGCCCACGCTTGTGGGACCAGCGATGCACCTGTCATGGATACGTGACACGGTGGCCTGCTAAGAACTCACGAGCATCGAATGCGTTGAGGGGTTATTCTGGTCTGGAGCGTCATTTCGTAGATGACTTGTTCGATGATTCATCCGTGATGAAAGGTGCAAAGATTCTTTAGACATGAAAAGATGGTAAAAAGTTGCATTTGCTATTAAATAAAATTTAAGACAACGCTCGGTGCACGTTCACGAAATGAAGTAAAACAAGATAACGAAGACTTTGAAGTTCTGGGTCAAAGTAGACCCACGCTCCGCCGGCGAAGGTTCAAACGTGCGGATCGCGCGACAAATCGGTGCGACGGTATCCACGAGTTACAAAAATGGGTTTTGCCCGTCGAAACGATTGTAGTCCCGGCTGGTATCACCGGGGGCTGATGGGGGTGGCGAAGCAGCCCACCGTTTAACTCGTTGAAACCCGACGATGTTTAATGAGACGTCAAGAATTTGATGCGAGTTTTCGAGGCGGGTTGCATAGGCACCGGCGGTCTGTATAAAGACGGCCTTTATATTTGACCGGTCGGAAATTCAGTGAGCATGTGGCAACGCCGGATCCTTCTGTTTCTTTCTCCCTCGAGGGCTCGCTCGATTCGTCGGCCGCATCTTTTTCCAACGGCCGCGCCGCTCCGGCCATCGGGGCCCCATCGTGTTCCCGTAGCAGAAAGTTTCTTCTACCTTTGCCACGCCACCACCTTACACCCCGTCCACCGTACTCTTTTATTTTATTATTCGACCCGACCTCGGCGAGTTAGGCTCCCTCGGCTTCGCCGTATACACTCCCTTTTCTCCGTCTCTATCCCCCTTCTGTCTCTTCTCGCCCTTTTCCTCTCACGGCTTCTAACGTCTCACCATCTTGCTCTTACTCTTTCTCTTCTCTTCTTCTTCTTCTTCTTCTTCTTCTTCTTCTTCTTCTTCTTCGTCTCTCTCGATCCCCTCCCCCTTCTCTGAACCGTACAACCAGCCGAACAGACTGAAATATTCGTGCGGTAAGAATGTGGAGGCCCAAGGAACCATCGTTTCTGTGTTAACAATCGTATTTAACCCTTAGCGCCGCTTAGTGACTCGGAGAAAGAGAGAGTTACCACTAAAAATTGCTGTAACATTATTCAAAACATTGTTCGCATTATTGAACATGTTTGTGTCCAATCAATTAGTAACATTTAAATAGTGTATGCGGTATTATATCATAAAAACAAACATTTTACTTACCTGAAGTTAGGAGAAAGAGAGAGTCACCACTAAAAATTGCTCTACCATTATTCAAAATGTTGTTCACATTATTGAACATGTTGGTGTCCAATCAATTAGTAAACATTTAAATAGTGTATGCGGTATTGTATCACAACGAACAAACATTTTACTCACCTGCAGTTACTGAATAGTCCTTAAAAATCAGGGATAAATGATTTCCTTTTTAAGTAGTAAAAAAATTGTCTCGAGTAATAGAACCTAATAACATAAAATAATAATATTAAATTCGAGATCGAATGAATAGAGCACTCGTAGTTAGGTTGTCAGGAAACAGGTGTGGTAAATGTACACATAGATTTTTGTAACCGGCCGCAGATATCAAAAATCAATACGCTCGGATGACTTTCATGATATGGAATGGAATTGGTTCGATAAGGGTTCACGCCATGCGTCTCTTTTCTTTTCATTTTTTTTCTTTCTTATAATTTATCGGCACACTTCGCATTACGGCTTCCCTCGTTTAACGCTAGAACTACCGACTGGTTCATGACTTCTTTTATGAATATCACCAGAATTTAAGACTGTGCATTTTCTTCCGCGGTCTTTTCATCGCTTTTATGGCCGCCGTGCAGGTGAATAGACCCGCAAGTTTAAATTACCTTTTTCTGTTCGCTGGTCGGAAACAAATCTGAGAAATTACTAAAAGCCACGCTTTTCAAAGAGAATCATGAGAACGTGTACTTGCTCTGCACTCGTCAGCGGTCCCAAGCGGCGAGCAATTATCGAGGCAGTGTTCTGTTAATGTCTCCGTAATGCTTCGAAGTCGTGCTTGTAATATCAATTGTTTTGTTTACACAAATTGACAATACTGCGAATAGAGTGAAACACATTTTCGCTATTTTACTAGACTCTTCTGACACACGTGGAGATCGTTTATTTGTATTAGTTTCTTTTACTTGTACTGGAACGTTTTGCAATCTACGTTTTTACAATTGTTTGTTTGTCTTTCAACGGCGGTGCCTGGGTTTATTCTAACCCAGAGTATTAAAGTCATCATTTAATTACCCAACTTCATAATACAGCGAATAGAGTGAAACGCATTCTCTAGACTTACGTGACACGCGTGGAGATCGTTTATTTATTTGTAGTTTCTTTTACTTGCACTGGAACGTTCTAAAATCTACGTTTTCACAATTGTTTGTCTTTCAACGACGGTGCCTGGGTCTATTCTGACCCAGAGTATCAAAGTCATTTAATTACACAACTACGGTAATCTATTTCTTTCTGGCGCGGTTCGAGAGTTCGACGGATTTCGAAAAAGAAAGAGGAAAAACTGAAAATGAAAGAATTCCGGATTTATATTGATTTCGAGGTGAGCAAACAGCTAACGCGTTTAAACGGTAAAATAAACACGGGCATACGCGTTATCGTTCAGCTGATAACGCACGGATGCGTGACTCACGCGTGCACGCGTGGGAACGGTCGTTCAAAGACTGAAAAATAAACCAGAAAAAAAAGCAACCACAATGCGCTGTCGCCAGATACGAATGTCACCGAACGTGCAGGTGTATTTTTTATCATCGGGAGCAACAAACGGTCCCGAACCGTACAAAAATCAATTCATTTCCACGATAAACCGTGTTGAATTTTTACTTCCGCGGTGAGCTTCCAATATGGCCGTTCGCGGCGTTAACCGTGCGCAGTGTCTATAAAACTCTAAATTTTCATAAACGCCGTCGTCTGGGGGATAATAATACGACTTTTATCGCGCGTACATAATCATACAAAATGCAAAGCTTAAAGGAGACTATCGCGGTATCTATAAAAATCCACGACGGTTAACGGCCAAGAAGGGCGCGCGTTTCCCGATGCTGAAGCTACGTTCTCACTGGAGCAAGAAACTATTTGCCATTCTGCTAGACTTTCCGAAACATTTTTAACATAATTCATAGAAAGAATTCGAAGAATATTTCAGCTTTGTTTCGGTCTTATGGCTGCACTTGTTGCTAGCAAGAACGTGGTCCAAACATGTTTTTACCGAAGAAGAATTACTCCTTGCAGCTACATCATTTATATCCTCGTCGACTGCGAATTTTCATGCAAAATAAACATTGTTCGTATCAATGCCAGATACAGGAGCTACATAGATATATATTACTCTTCTCGATCATTTTATAGAGTCGAAAACGGTACAACAGTGGCCTTAAATCATTTCAATGTTGTCATTGTTTTAAGCCTTTGCAGTCGAAGCTATTTTAACTTGAAAATTAAACGTTTCTACCGATCTAGAATAATTCCATTGTATATACAGGGTGAGTCGGGAGGAACGGACCAAACTCCAGGACTGGATTGCACGCAGGAAAATAATGTAAAAAAACTGGTATGTTCTTATCCGATTTTCATTCGTTTTCATTTTATAGCGTGATTACAATTAAACAAAATTTCATACATTAATATTTTAATAAATGTTCGAAAATACCGCCATTAATCTCCAAACATTTTCGGCTTCGTCTACGAAGGGTGGCTGTTGCTCTCTTGGTTAAAAAAAATAAATGCAATGAAAATCGAATAAGATCATGAGAGTTTTTTAACATTATTTTCCTGCGTAGAATCCACTCCTGGAGTTTGGTCCGTTCCTCTCGACTCACCCTGCGTTTTTTTTCGTTGTCGAACACAAAATAGATATAGAATAACGGTGCAGCAATTTTCAGCGGTGACTCGTGAGTCACCCCTCCACTGCCAAGTGTTAAATATATTATCGGCTTTTAGCACGATGGAAAAATGAAGGGAAAAAAATGACGGGTTTTAGGAATTTCGCTCTCTCAACATTCCAAGTCGATCGGTCGATTAGAAGTAGAGATACCGTGGCAAACGTTCCGAAGAAAGTGGTTTCGACCGAGAGGAAGAGAGTTGCATTCTTTAAACGCCCGTTACTACGTTCATTCCACGAATTCAAAGAGATTCGTTTAAAGAAAATGAAATGTCGACGATGAAGAACCGAAATAAGCCGATAACGCCGTTTCGAGATCGAATTCGCGCCGCGTTGTCCGGGGGAATCCGGGGGAATCCGGCGGGATTTAATAGGGGAAATACCTCGATAAAAATGCGACAGTGAGCAAAGGGTTAACCGGGAGCTGAGAGTTTCGGTATTATTCCGCGTGATGCGAGTACGTGGAATAACCGGTGGAGGACGCGTGGAATGCAAAGTTCACGATACCGTCGTTGCGGTAGGGAGGGGTGGAGGTTTGCTGGCATGATTGAAAAATTTCTAAACGGAGCCAGCATATCCCCTACATTATGAAAAGTTTCCACGGTTCCCCGTGTGTACGTGTGCGCGCCGCCGCTCCGTACGATTGCCCGGTTTCCCTCCTCGTCTCCTTCCCAGATTCCTGGCAAGCCTCGTGAACTTTTAATATGCGCAAGCCCCCGCGGCCTACCGAGCATCGATAACGCGTCCAAGATAAATAGAAAATGGCGGGGAAATGCTCGTCGGCCCCGGCCCAAGTCCGGACAAACTAATTGTACACGTTAGGAGGACCCTGACCGAGAAGCGAACCCGAGAGAGACCCGAACCGGGGAAACCGTGCCACAGAACGAGATAGAACGCGACCCGTAACGTCGAGGAGCAGAGGGGAGGATGAGGATTCTCCTCCTCGTATCCACGCAACGAGATTCCAGTTTCTCCGTTAGTTGTGAACCGAAGCTTCGTAGGGAAAGAGAAAGGCGCAGGCTGCTGGCCTCCTCGAGTATTCCCCAGGAATATACCCGTGGAAATAAAGATGCTTCGGGTTTTTCTTCAGCCACGGGTTTCACGTTCTTCGGGCTTCAAAATGTGGCCGCAAGCGTCCAGATGATTTCTACAAAATTACGATATTTTCGAAATTTGTTGATGAACGTGTACGATACAAGCGAAAGTCTATACCGATCGCAGTGAATAGCTTCCTTTTTACTCGAAGGAATCTTCCAGCGGATGAAAGAAATTCCGCCTTCCATAAAACAGACCGTGAAAATAGGAATTTATTCAGTCGTAAGAAGTTTAGTATACTTTCATATAACCCTCTGGGTCTCTACATATATACCACACCTATATCTTTCGAATTCGTTTCAAATGTATGAAGTGTTTGCGAACTTTCGCGCGCGCCTGGGTGTACAATTAACGCTCCCAGCGACCTGGAAAATGCGGTATTTTGTAGTCAAATTAAAAACTCAATTAACTCCGGTAACTTCAACATTATCCTCGAAAACGTTAAAAATTTCCGAGAACGAAATTAAAATTGCGTTCACGCGAAACGCCAAAACGGAACATACTGTTGATCAAAAGTTCAAGTAAACTCATCCACGAGATTAAAGCAGAATCGAAATATTTTAGATGCAGAGTCGCCACAGAAATTTCGATTCTCCGGGATCGCATTGTTGAAATCTTAATGGGGTTAATTAGAATATCTTCCGGATCGGAACACGAGACAAGCGTACCAGAAATATATTCATGACTCTGCCGACCATAATTTGTAATGTGTATTGATAATCGCACGATTCGTGCCATTGGCCCGTGAAACACGGACTACGAACGCGGTTAATTAAAACGTTTAACTTAACAGCGTAAAGCTGGGTTTCATTACGGCTGGGCGTTGTTTAAAATTTAAGAAGCTCGCTCGTAATCCCGGAATTCTTCGGCGAACTCCCTTTAAAAGTTCCCGGAGCGTAACGTTTAACCCCGACCAGTGGCGCGTTGAATTTTTCACGGCGTCTCGTATCCGTTTCTCGCCGGCCTGTTCTTTAATATCGAACAACCGGTAATACACCGGATCTCCGGTGATTTTCATTAAAAAACGCGGCCGGAAAAACGCCTGTCCTCTTGGGCAACGAAAATGTACTTCGCTCGAGATGGTATCCTGGTTTTCATCTTCAAAAAATCGACCTCTTGCACCTTCTTTAAGCACAAGTGTCGCAGATGCGCTTACAAAAGGATTTTCTTTAATTCGTAAAATTAACGCAGACAAACTAAATATTTTAGTCGCGTTCGAGGCGGTCAAATTTTTAAAAATTAATCAAATTTTCAAGTTTACTTTCAACAACTAGAATATGTGTCGAAAATGCCAACACAAAAAGTTTGATAGTTCTTCCGAAAAAATGTCCTAAAAATTGTCCTAAAAATTGTCTTGAAAACCGGAATATCATTTTGAAAGAAGCACGGACGTTCTTAAAATGTGCGTCGAAAACGATATTCGACGAAAATTCAGCTCTACGCACCCGTTAAAATAATGTATCTTTGTTCGAACCCATTTGTCCGTAAAGTCGAAAACAATGGAGACAATTGACACGTCCAGTTGTTGCCCTAACACGTTTCACCGTGCCGAGATGAAACGGGCCCGGATCAGAAAAGTTCGTTCAACGTTGTTCGGAGTGTATAAATCGCGAATTTTAATAAGCCGGACCCCCGGTAATTGAATACTTGTTCACCGTGGGGGGCGATTACGAACGATAACAGAAGTTGCAAATATTTTTATCGACAGCGGCCGGAGGCGAGGTTATTTTCAAAATCAATCACGTCCACGCTAGCGGAGAATCGCTTTACCAATACAACGAGAAGGCGCGACGTGACTCGCGGACCTGGCCCGATGCCACGTTTTCCTCCGGAATTCCCGCGATCAGTTAAATGTTAATTGATACTCCGAAATGAACCATACCGATCATTCTTGAATATTATTTTCCGATAATCGTTAATTCCTATCCGACGAGCCCCGGTAATCGTCAATATTTCAAAGCTCCTCCCGATGATATTATGTGACACGTTGCGCTCTCTCTCCTTCCGTCTCCGTTCCCTCATTTTGTCAATTTTTCGTTCGCTTTGCATTATCGCTTCTCTCGTTTAATACATTCTCACCGGATGAGAATCTCGCTTAAAGGGAATGGATAAAACATTGTACACCGTTTGATTTATCTTCAGACGCGTGAATAGATCTGTATGCAAAATAAGACTCTTCTTAATCATTTTCATCGGTCAGAAATTACATTATGATTTTTTTTTTTTTAAAGTCGTCTGATATTTTCACTGTTTCGTGTCTAATATTTCCTGCAGTTTTTAAATGATCTTCACTCGTCCCGGCAAGGCGACCGGTTACGCGTATTAATTTTCCTCTATCCATCTCGTTTTCGTTTTTCGAAAATAAATTTCAGATATTAGTGGAGCGATGCTTTTAAAAAATGAACCATGACAGCGTGTTCTCTGAACTGTCGCGGCTCGTCGCCGGTCCCAAGCGGCGAGCAATTATCGAGGCAACGTTGCTGCGGATGTCACCGCGTAACTTCGGGGAGTCACGTATTTTCAAATATGTTATTTAAATAAATACAATTATTTGTTCTGTCTATGAAATGTTTGCGATTCCAATTCTATTTTCTAATTGACGGCAGCGCGCGATACCAGAGTTTGATGAAATCGGGCTGCGCCAGTTAACCAGCAGCGAAACAAAGTTATAAAAATTTACAACCCGCGCAAGGAACGTTGTTCTCGCCATCGCAGACACGCTCGCACTGTATATAAAAGTTTCACCTATCAAAACTATGCTCAAATGTTTGCACAATAGGTCGGGCTCTGCTCCAATTAAAAAGAGATTAGAAGAGCGGGCTGATCCGCGGCTGTGTTTTCTTACGTTCGATTCACGTTCCGGAAAATGCAATGCGGTTCTATGGACTCTGGTTTATGAGACTGTCGTTCTGCCATTTTCTTGGATGTATATTATCCATCGATTTTAGCAAATGTTGAAACATTTCTTTCCAAATATTTTCGCTAAGAAAGCCGAATATTATGTTCAAATCAACCCTTTGCACTCGGAGCTATTTTAACTTGAAAATCAAACATTTCTTCCGACCTACAATATTTCAATTCTGTACGATCTTTTAAATTTGATAGACATGAAATTGAAGGGATACCTCGTACAATACTTAACTGTTTAGTAATTGCTCAGATACCGACGTATCTAATAACGTAAACAATATTTTAAATAATAGTACAACATTTAGTGAAAACCTCGGAGGGAAACAGTTTAAAAACATGGATCAATAGAAATCGGACTAATTAAATACCGTAAAATATCCAATTCCCTACGATTACATTACAATCGATTAAAATTCAATTGAACGTACAAGAAAGATGCATCGCTCGACGACGAACGGAATTACATCGAGCTTTCCCCAAGCGTTTGAAAGGGCGTACGGCCTAAAAGAAGATGAAGTCTTTATTAAAACCGTAATACCCCTTTAGCGTCTAATCGAGCCGAACAAAGTGGGAGGATTAGGAGAGCACAAAGGGGCGAAAGAGGGGTGGAATACACGTTTCAACGATCCCGAGCGTTTCCAGCAATTCCCGTTTAACGGTGCCCGGTCCCGATCGAATAGTTTGGTTACTCATCGCGAATGAATAGTCCGAATGGAAATTCGCGTGGCACGTAAAAATCGTTTCTAGGGAGGGGTTGCGAATGCGGAGATCTCTCCCGGCGGTGATCGTTTCCGGATTCTCACGATGCGCTTCTATCGGCTCCATTCAGCTTCCTTCTGCCGGCAATTAGAAAACACGTAAACAAGTTTTCGGTACGTTAATCCTGAAGAGCGTAATTCCAGCGCGGCGTATCCTCCTGGCCTCGGCCTCCCCACTGGTTGGATGACCCCGTGGACTTTCAGCCGCACACGCACAAACCTGCACACACGCACTCGCGCGACCGTACCTGCACCGGTCCACCTGTACAGGATTGTATATGCGTCCGTGTGCATACTGGCCTCGTCCGACAGAAAGAGAGAGCAGACCGGTCGTTAGAAGTTTGAAACGTTGTCGGTGGGGAAGCGTCGACCGTTGTTTCAGCGTCGCTCTTCGCGTTTTTTTTCGTTTTCCGCCCTCTCGGCGTTTGTATCGGATCACGAATTCGGCGCATCGACGGGAATGCGGAATCATTGTGCAAACATGTTGTTTATGAGCATCGTGCGTCAGATTTTATCGACCATTTTTGCGACGATTTCGGGTTTATCGCTCTTGTTCGCGGTACCATACGATTTCGGCGTTTAATTGCCGCTTCGCGTGGCGGACTTCGGGCAAACATCTTTTCGATGGGCTGCTGAAGGAATTAAATTATTTAACACATTGTCTACCGGTGATCAATTTAGCTACAGAATCTTTTAGTAGCGATAGCAATTTCAATCGCGAACGTACAAGTTTCCAATGGGTAGAGCGTTAAGATTTAATAAAGCCATTTTTCAATTCAGCATTGCGTTGTTCATCGCTTAGCAACAGAGATTGAAGGTTTTCCTTTAAAGTCAGACTTTTGCGTGAAATTTATATTTTGTATCGAATAGATTTAATAGAATGTTTGGGTAAACATCTTTTCGATGGGCTTCTAAAAGAATTAAATTATTTAACACATTGTCTATCGGTGATTAATTTAGCTACAGGATTTTTTAATGGCGATAGCAAATTCAATCGTAAACGTACAAGTTTCCGAAGGGTAGAGCGTTATGATTTAATAAAGCCATTTTCAATTCAGCATTGCGTTGTTCATCGCTTAGCAACAGGGATTGAAGGTTTTCCTTTAAAGTCAGACTTTTGCATGAAATTTATATTTTGTATCGAATAGATTTAATAGAATGTTTGGGCAAACATCTTTTCGATGGGCTTCTAAAAGAATTAAATTATTTAACACATTGTCTATCGGTGATCAATTTAGCTACAGGATTTTTTAATAGCGATAGCAATTTCAATCGCGAACGTACAAGTTTCCGATGGGTAGAGCGTTATGATTTAATAAAGCCATTTTCATTTAAGCATTGCGTCGTTCATCGCTTCCCAACAGAGATTGAAGGTTTTCCATTAAAGTTAGACTTTTGCGTGAAATTTATATTTTGTATCCAGGAGATTTAATAGAATGTTTGTGGGCAAACATCTTTTCGATGGGCTTCTAAAAGAATTAAATTATTCAACACATTGTCTATCGGTGATCAATTTAGCTACAGGATTTTTTAATAGCGATAGCAATTTCAATCGCGAACGTACAAGTTTCCGATGGGTAGAGCGTTATGATTTAATAAAGCCATTTTCATTTAAGCATTGCGTCGTTCATCGCTTCCCAACAGAGATTGAAGGTTTTCCATTAAAGTTAGACTTTTGCGTGAAATTTATATTTTATATTGAGGAGATTTAATAGAATGTGGTTGAAATGTACAACATGAACGTTGATAACTTGCTACTCCTACCTTGCTAATCGATTAATGCGAAATAATCTCGCTGCGAAATGGACGGATTTCGTTTTTGAGGTTTTGCGACGATACAGCGCGGACTATTCGACCTGTCGATTATTAACCGATGGCTAATTATTGGTTAAGCGTACGATGATGGATTAATCACCAGCCTTGTTACCGTGTGCAATGGTGTTCGAAGCGGATGATATTAGCTCGTCCTCCATTAATATACTGAATCGTGTAACACTGGCACGCATAAACGCTGCGACCCGAGGAGAATATGAATTCATGAAGTCCAAGCAGTGAGTCGCAACTGGGTATTAACCTTTAGAGGACCGGTAAATGGAATAGCATAAGTGAGCAGATTTGTTCCAAGAACCGATATGCTACCTTTAACAGAAACGATTCGATCGAACAAATCAAGCGTCTACCATTGCAATCGTTCATATTTTCAATGTGGAAAATATTTTTTCTTGTAATGCACGGAATAAGCAAATTAGACACTGATTTTAGGAGCGGTTTAACCCCTTGCCTTACAATATCGTGTCGGTTAATCTCCTTTAAACCGAGATAAAATTCTATTTTGGTTTTGTTAATGTATAGTTATCGAAGAACATGTAGGCATACAATAGATATACAATAGATATACACAAAGAAAGTTCTAATCTACAAAACATGTGTTTTAAATTTTCATTGAGGACCCAAATAAAAAAGTTTTAAAAAATGTCTTTTATTTTTGCATATAACCTTGTAAATTATAATTTTTGGAAAATCTTCTTTGCATATCATTTCGCAAACCAATGCTTCTAATTGATTATAAAAAATCAGGTCGTTTGGTACAATTATAAAAAAGTTATTCTATTTTAAAAGGTGTACGAATATTTTCTATACCCATTGTATACATTTATACAAATTTGTACGAACTTAAAGAGTTGTCGATGCGTATTACATAAAGCCAATTATAATAGATGTCGTCCCGGCCCTTTAAACGTTAAACGTTAAACGTTAAACGTCTGCGAAGGGACTGGCTCGGAAGATCTCCCTTTTGTGATCGCGGTCCTTTCATCGTGCACGCGTGCACACCGGAAAAAATTCATAGCAGTTTTTATCCGGAGCGATGTAATTATAAATCAGCGTTTGCCGCGAAGGCGGTCCGCCACGGTCTCGCGCGGATATCTCGGGGGCCGCAATTTGAAATTCGAGACGAGACCACAGAAATATCGGAGTTTGTTAAATATTGAACGTACCTTCTTCTGGACGGATAGCTCCGTAGAACCGGGGGTTCGAATAACCTGGTATTAAGCACCGTGTTCCTGTACTAATATGTTGGTATATTCCCAGAACGTTTCCCGGATAATTTGCAATTCCGTGTATTATAATTTATGAATTAATATCCGAGGTCATCCGTGCAAGTTCGCAGACATTGCTTCGCCGACAATTTGATGGGGCGGTAATTTCCCCTGCATACTCGGTGTCCCGAGAAAATACCAATTTTGCTATAAACTGCTCGCCTATAATTTAAAATTAACATTTCCAGACAATCTTAACACCGAACCTACCGCCACCGGTCAAAATTACCGGTCACAGATATTTTATTTTACAATTATTGATATAATTAAAATGATTACATAAGAAATGATTGTACAGATATCTTTAGTAGAGAACGCGTTGCAATAGAAGCCGCACGAAGTCTAAATAAAATCGATCTTGTCATTTTTATAAGGGAACGTGTTCCAGTTACTTTTAAGGCTCGGTAGGTTTACTGTTAACCTCTTAGCACTCGAATGGCGACTCTGAGGCGCCACTAAAAATTGCTGTAACATTATTCAAAATATTGTTTAGATTATTAAATATGGCGATATCTAATCAATTGCTAAACATTTAGGTCTTGGAGGAGGTGTTACATTAATTTCGTATCCATAAAATGATAAAAATAAATGGTATAAAATGGAATTATTCTAGGTAGGAAGAAATGTTTAATTTTGGAGATAAAATAGCTTCGAGTGGAAAGGGTTAATTGAAGTAGCGAAGTGAAACTTTCTTCGAATTTTGTTTCAACCCTCGTACGTTCCTCGGGGTAAAAATTCATCAATTTACTATTTTTACGTACTTTTCTCTACCTGTTTATCTTCCGGTATGTATTACTTTAAAGTGTGACGCTATAAACGAAACATAATTTGTTGTTTTAAAGTGTACAATAAAAATACATGAAATATTATTCTAAACTTTTATATGTAACTATTTCCGAGGAACGTATAAGGGTTAAACATTCTGCGTTTCACAAATTGGATGATACGGTCAAGATTCTTTTTTTTTTATTTTAAGCATTTAAACCCTCCTGGGTTTATTTCGCTTTACAAGAATAATATAATTGAATACCGTAATATAGAATACAGTAGTAGTTCGGTAAGAATACAATATAAGTAAGTACATGTAAGTACGATAACAAGGTCCGTCAACACTAAATATGCAGATTACAATTTTTGAAAAAGGAATGGATACTGATACAAGCTTTAACATTTGGCTTCGTTACGAGTGTGTCCATATTAAGGGGTAGTTGATGACCCATACTAAGTAGAGAATTTGTTAACTTACGTCTTTGCGAATTATACAATTCGCATTGCCATATTATATGGTCGAGAGTTTCGCATCCCTGATTGCATCAACACTGGCTATCATTGATAATACCTACTCGCGCTAGCGAAGCAGCCTGATTATAATGATCGGAACGCATTCTGTTAACCGTAACAACTAAACTCCAAGTTTTACATGGGTGAACCAGGGTACTGATCTCTCATTGAAAAAGCTTTGAAAGAATTTTTTTCCCTTAAAGAGACCTTGATTTTTTATGACTTCGAAAGTATGATCTTTAGCTTGTTTTTTAAACTTCTCGAATAAATCAGTGTAGGGAATCGCAGGAATATTTACAGTGTCCACATACGATCAAGATTCTCTAGCGGAATCGTTTTTGTTTCGTCCCTGTACATTCAATTTCGCGAACTCGCGGAGACAGTATCCGTTCACCAAGAAACGATTCTTACCCAGAAACTAGACTAGTTCCTCAAACGAGATAATTCGACGGAAACCTATCGAACCCCAAACCAGTGTCCTCGTTCCCGATGCATCCTGTATGCACCTGATTCGGAGTACTTGGGCACACAATTGCGACAGCACACCAAGAAACAATTCCCTTCCAGGAACATTGATTAGGTGCCTCCACAAACATTTCAGTTAGCTCTTGTCTCACCGCCGAGACAATCTCGAATTAACATTTTCCACTAGTAGCGACGAGAGGTTGTTACCGTTCAATCTCGGCTCTCTCGCCTATGCAGCTCCGTGTGCATCAATTGCGCGTGCTACGAGATAAGTGAAATCGCTCGGGAGCCATCTATAGCGTCTGGCAGAAATATCGAGCGAGAAATACACAGTCCGTTACAATGCATCCCGCCAAATGTATCAAGAAATTCCTAACACTTGCGCAACGGTGCATTCACCCTCGGAACAGTTCAATCGCCGGATACTGCAACACCGAGCATCGTTTTTATCTTATCGATCACTGCTCTGCCTTCGAATTATTTTATTACACAATTATCGATAGGATCCTTCGCCAGCTCGATATGAAATAAACTCGTACTGCCGTTCGCGGGTCAAGACTGCCAATCTTTTTACAGTTAGGATCCGAGCACATTTTTCAAACAGTGGGTCATTGCACACAGTCGAGTTTAGTGTACAGAGGAGGTTTCAGCAACGAGGAGAAAATTAGGAAACGGCATTCTGGTTACTGAAAACATTTGTTAGATCGTTCTACACAAGTTCGAGCATAGTTTTAATACATTCAACGCATCCTCGAAGATTTATTCAACAAATTTGTTTCTTTAGACGTGTGACAAAAATTGCTAAAAATTTGGTTACGCGTGTTCTCGTTAGTTTCATAAAGTTACGCGAAACGGCGTTAAAGACAGCATCGGAGAATATCGCGAGAGAATTCGGCAAGTAGCTGCGAGCGATATTCACTATTTAAACGAGTTAACAATTGAAGTATCGGCTCGCAAAGAACGTAGTTGTTTTGCAACGAAGAATACAAACAGGTTTACACGAATTCGGTTCGGAAACGTCAGCGCGGGATTCGTGGAACGAGACGCGGTAAAGTGCAGCAATGAAAATCCCGCGAAGTTTTATAGCGACTGCATAATGCCGGGAAGGTGGGAAAGAAGAGGTTGAACGGTACGAGGATTTCCCACGAAAATATTTTTCTAATTTCGAGTCGTCCGAGAGAGTAGTCGGTGTTCCGATTCTCGGTAGGTGATCTACGAAAATTGGAGTTTGCATAAAGATCCACGGTCTAGCTATTACGCATTGAAATTCCTTTCACGCGATCCACTGTTGCGGAAGGTCTTTCGGTCGCGGGCCGGTGGTTTTGCGCGGGACTGTACGGTATTCATGCATTCACCTTTTCCCAGCAATTCCAATCCCGAGCCTCTCCGACGAATCGTAAAAGAGTCGCACGGGGTTCGAAGGAAAGCGGCGAGAAATCGCGGGGCCAACGTCTCTCATCGCTGACGTGTCGTTGGAAGCGAAACGATCGATACACGACGAAGCGATCCAGAAGGGGTGGGGGGTATAGGAGGGATCGATGCAGGGTTTTCGCGTGCTGAAAAACCCATCGGATCTAGCGGCGTTCCACGACTGTCGGTCGCTCTTTCGCTCGCTCGCCTAGCGCCGCGGTTGTATTATGGAAATCAGTGGAATCGGAGTGCCGAGTATGCAAGACACGTGAATTAAACACGTAATACACCGACTCCGCAGTGCACCTGTCGCGCATGCAAATCACTTAAGCCGCTGAGCCTGCTCCTGGCCGGTTTCCGAGCTTTTTCGGCCGCGCGCGATGCATATCGGCTCGAGCGTACTCGAGCGAGTGCGTTGCACGCAATGCGCCTCCGCGAGCGAGCAGGGCAAGGCCTTTCTCTCTCTCTCTTTCTCTTTCTCTTTCTCTTTCTCTCTCTCTGTTACACTGTCGCGTTCGCACGCGTGCCGACGGTTTCCGGTGTCTTTTTTGTCGGTCGGTCGCGCGTGTCCCTTTGAACGCGAAAATTATGTGCGGGGTGACCCACTGCCGGGTCAGGCTTCTGACACCGATTCGAGACGCTTTGCTCGGTGACCCAGTGGTCGACCGTGCCCTGGATTCCCTATCTCTATTAATCGCGAGAGGAGCTGCGAATTTTCTTCTTGCTTTTTCTTTATTTAACGCCCCTCGCGTGTTCCTCGGTTCCGCAAAATTCTAGCATTTTCTTTCCTAGACTTTTCAGGGTATCCAAAAATTATTTAAAAAGCGTACGCGCATCTTCCGTGGCAGGAAGTGTATTTTTTAAATAATTGTTTGTACATGTACGATTGATCCAGAGAGCTAGAGCTCAGATTTTTACAACATTTCTTCGATCGTGTCGTAAGGATGATTATACTGCATCAATCGCTACAAAATGACTCGGTTTTAATTACTTCTTTCACAATTGCTGAAATGATTTTTAATCAGGAATTTTGACGTGCATATTATTCTTTATAAAAATCCACAGTGTATAAGTTGGACAGGTTACGCGCCTTTAGGTCCCAGACAAAAATCTATGCAGGCTCAACAAAAGTGAGCCGCGCAGCGGCTATCTAAATGCGCTTCGAAGGGTCTAAATGGCGAACATAACGGCGCGATAACTGGCACAACGAAGGCCGGATGATTCGGTAGAACCGTAAATTTCGCTGTATCGTCTTACCGACTGCGGCGTCGAACGAGAGAAAGAGAGACCGAGTAATCCCGGAGGAAAATAATTTCCGGTAAACACGGGGACGACCCACGCGGGCGCAGAAGTCGTTAAAATGCATCCGGAGCCGGTAGCCTGCTATCGGAATTAAGCAACCGATGATTCACGTTTCACTATGAAATACAAACAATGGGTATCAGGATAACGAATCGTCCCACCTCCCGGACGGGTATCTTGACCAAGCCTATTTGCATACCCGACTCGACGGGTCTGGAAACGAGGGGTTGGCGAGGACGACTCGCGGAGGAATTTACACTTGAAAAGCCGGTCAAACGATCGTTCGACAAATTTCTTAGAAAATTGTCTCGCGGATATCGGGTCAGCCGGCTCCGCTTACCTCGGCTTAGCTCGGCTCGGAAATTGTTAATTTATACAGAACGGAAACATCGTTGTGCAGGACGCGCGTACCAACCACCCGCATGTCTACGGGCGCGTGTGGCAACCGGACCGTGCCGAGGCTTGACGTATTCACAAAAGACGGGATTAGGCGGGTTTAGGGACGTAATTCACTGGCAAACACAATCGCTATTCACGGGAATGTTGGTTTTTAAAGTTTCATACCCACGGAATTCGGAATTCAACGAGCATACCGATTCGCATTTGATGAGGCAACCGGAATTAGCCGATGCTAATTGCGCGTTGTTCGTGCCATTGCCTGCCATACCATTTATTTAGGCAGCTGTCCGGTGGAAGCCTATTCATAAGGTGGATACGCTGGATTTACTGGATGAATTACTTATTTACAATTGGTGGGATTGTAACGACACGCGTTTATAGGAAATCTATTCGGTACGTTTACTCCTTGGAACATATATTATGCCGAAAGATGCTAAAAATTTGACGAAATATATTTTTCTTATTTTTATAATATAATACAAAACAGAGATGGCTTGCTTGGGCTTGTAATTCTTTTTGCAAACTTCAGGATACATTTATTCCAATATACAGGGTGTCTCACCCCATTTTGACATCTTGATTTCTTCGCCGCTGTTAGTCCTACCGAAAAATGTTTCAGATAAGAATGTGTAATAGTTTATTCGTGGGTAAACGCGTGAAGGTCATATCAAGGTCAACTTCGTTTTTTTAAATGGAATTATAGACTTTTTAATATAATACATCAATCGATGCAGTTGGACATTCTTCATAAAATAGTATTAACCTATTTATGTTGAAAATTAATCGTTTAGGAGATATTTCGATTTAAATAATTCTAAGATATCGTTACTGTCGCACTAACAATAAGACGTTCGCTTTTATATCTTACAGTTAAACGACATTAATCGTACGTAAAATTATTTAAATCGAAATATCTCCTACACGACTAATTTTTCAACATGAATAGGTTAATACCTTTTTATAAAGAATGTCCAACTGCATCGATTGATGTATTAAAAAGTATATGATTCCTTTTAAAAAAACAAAGTTGACCTTCGTATGACCTGAACGCGTTCACGCACTAATAAACTAATAACGCCAAACCAAGCCCCACTCGGCACCATTTAATTCTTATCTGAATCATTTTTCGGTAGGACTAACAATAGCGGAGAAATCAAGATGTCAAAATTGGGTGAGACACCCTGTATATCATTTTTTTTTATTCGAAACAAAATAGTCGATGGCTCTACATAATTAAAAATGAGGCACCTAAAAAATGTCTATATAAAAGTCGTAGATCTTCTGAACATTATGATCTTGCGACGAAATTTATTTCACAAATTGAGCTACCCCGAACCTTAATATTTCCTCCGGTTTGTCCATTTTTTAACGTTTTTTTTTTACGTCTGGCCAGCGTTATCGGAATTCTTCACATGGGATCTCGCGTTCATCCTGCGTTTAAGAATTCATCGAGGTTAGAAACGGTTCGAATTAGGTTAAACCGATTCACCCCCGGGCTAGAATATATACACTCAACTAACTACCTAGCAACTGGAAGAGCAGATGACAGACGAAAGTAAACGGAGCTCGACGCATTATTTATCAACCGGGAAGATCTCCTGGGTTCCCTTCGCACCCCATTACGCTAACGATCGTATTGTACAGAAAAATTCAGCTTCGGGGTTGTTCACAAAAAAGCCTACCAGTGGTGTCATAATGTTAGCGATTGGGGATATTCACGACATTCCATAGAACGTTGGAGGTTCCAAAAACATTAACAAATGATGGTATTTTAAGCTGATTAACCATAGAATCGTAGCTTTTGTATTCACAAAGGAATGAGCGCCCTTAGAAAATTCGAAACGGAATGATTGAAGCTGTAACCGAATAGGAGTTGGTATAGAATAATTAATAGCGGAATAAATATAATTTTCATCGATAAGAGAAGTTGATAAATAATCAAGGTAAAGAAACATCTATTAAACTTGGCGCTGTAAACCATCGCGACCCCACGCACGGGTCACGCAGCAATAAAACATCGTTATCGTTGATCTAGAAAAATCTTTGCATTACATCTGCGCATAAACTTTCTAATGAACGTGGGACCATGTACAGATGCTTGTCATCGCTCGTAAAACTTTCTATCTTCCATAGGAATATTTTATTCGCAATTCTCCGCCGTGTATTTATAGGACATGTAAGCTTGTAGCAAAATATTATTCCAAGCAGAAACTATAAAATCGATTGTTTTTATCGCGAACCGTCTTTGGAAGCTGGAAAATAAAATATCTGGTTCGCCGCGGTAAGCTTTTAAACCTCCATTGAAAAATTATTTTCGTTCGAAGGATATCGAAAGTATCAAGAGTTTATATTGAAATAATTTTGTTTAGCTTCGCCGGCTCAATTTTATCCTCCTCGGAAAATACACTTTGTCACAGGGTGAATAGTACTGAAATCCGGAAAAATATATTCCGTTTTCGCTCCGAAGTTTCGCTTCACAGTCGAGAAATATTTAAAATACACATTCGAAATTTTCCCATTTAATACCTGCGAATTCTTGTAGATGGTTCGGGCGATTGTTAGATTTATATTTTCCGAATGAAATTTTAACTTGTGTCGATACACAAGAAGAAAGTTTATTCAATTTAATTGTACCCGTCCTTGAATTAAAGTAAAATTCTTAATTATCGACTTGAGACTAAGAATTTCAATAAAGCGCGATCACGAATAACAATTTTAATACTTCGCCCGACAGAGGAGTCTACCGAACAATCTGGCAGTACGATTTATTTATTGAAACCTGTTTGTTCATAATTTACGCGTACAAAATATCGCTTTCCATTTCGAAAATATATTCGTCGAACGGCGCAGCATCCGCAGATATTTCAAATCGCATCCGGACGTTTCTTATCGAGCGGATCGCCTAAAAAGACCGCGGCAAACCGCGAATCTCGGGGCTCGAATTTTATGAACGTCGCTGGAACAGGGGGTTGGCGGTCTTGTTGAACATCGGTATGGGTCGAGAGAAGGTGGAAATGTAGAGATACACGGCGAATCGTTGCCAGAGCCGCATTAAGGCTCGCAGTCCGTGCGCAACCCTCTTTTACGGGAGCGACCTCTCCACCGCGTATTTATTATGGGCGAAATTGTATAGCACGCGCTACTTCTCACGCGGAATTTATAACGACTCCTGCGGCCAGCCGCGGCGGCCTTCGAATAATTAAAGCGGCCCCGGCACGCTGAAAATTCCCGAAATACGAAATTATCGTGTCGTCCCTCTTTCCCGGCGGAACAGCCGCCCGTGGAAAAGAAGGGAAAATCGCCGAGCGTTCCAGGAATTTATATTAATCAATAATCGCGCTCCGTCTCCGCTGGAAACTGTTTCACCTTTACAATTTCGATTTTTGAATATGTTGTGCAAAATCGATATTTTGTACAATTTATAGAAGAAGAAAAAACTACCGGTACAACTACAGCGAGTACTTTTTATACTTAGCCGATCGTATATGCGAAACTGCAAGACATGTTTGTTATAACTCGATTAAAAGCGACTGTATCGGTCTGGGCTAAATCTTTTAATCCGGCTTCCGCAAGGCAGCCGGCGATGCATGCTTGAAATAATTATAACTGGACTGCGGATTCGTATGCTCTTACGTGAAAATTGGCCGAGTGAAATATAAAGTAGCGAAGGATTAGGAAAACCTCGGTGTTGCGCTTTCAATGTATCAAAACGATCGAGGGATGAAATCAATCGATTTCGAACCCTTGCTTCTCGCAATCGATGCGGTACATTTTTTGATTGCAACTGTAACGGACAGTTCTCGCAGCACTTACTTTAACGCGTGCACAGACACACAAGCATAGACAGAATTCACTGTAGCGGTGCGACAGGTTCTCGAGATTATCTCCGCAACTGACCGCCGCTAACGTGCAAAGGGAAAAGTTGGATGAAAGTGTTGAAGATTGATAACATGGCTAAAAATCAACGGAGGTTGTTCTGCAGTTTCAGCGAATGGGAAATATCGCGGAGCGTTCCTCGAATTTCAATTAATCGATAATCGGAGCTCCGCCTCGGCGAGCGATTCCACGGTACAATTAATTTCCCTCGGAGCGGGAGGACGGCTCAGGAAAATAGGGGGCCAACCGAGGAACGCAACTGTGCAGTTTCGAAATTTCTTTTATGTCCCCAACGATCCTTTAATTCTAAGGCGAGAAGAGCCGCGGCTCCCTCTCCGAGCTTGTCGAGCGTTTAATTAATGAACCCCCTCTCGCCCGCGACTCCGGTACCTACGTTATTCTTGCGCCGCTTAATTTCGTCGGCATCGCGCTTTTTCTTTTTAATTGAACCCGCGTCTTTTTGTCGCACGGTTTCCACGGTCCCTCTGTACGAGCGCGTTCCGACACACCGCGAAGTGCACTCCTCGTTTGCCGAGTGCAGTTGAATGTTCAGCGAAACTGTCGCCGGAGATCGCTTCTGCATTTTTCTCGGCACGCGTGTGTTTCTCGAAAATCGTCCACCAGTCGCGTCTGAGAAACTCGAGATACAAGAGCCGATGGTTTTCTACGAAAATCGCTTCCAACGCACTGAACGCGCCGGGAAGCCCTGGGAACTAAGTCGCGCTTCTGCTTTAATGTTCTCTCACGATGTTGTGTAGATGCAATCGTGTAAAACGATGGAAATGGAAATGGAAATTCGAAACTCTCGGTAGACGGTAATTTAACAGCATATTTTACCGGTGTTTCATTCCGCGTGCACTTTCACCCCAATTTAACATTTGTCTATCCAACCCGCAAGATGAATAGAACGAATAACTTGTAATTAGAATCCTTGTGCGAAATAAGAACTTTCCATGTCGATTGTATGGAACAGAAGTTAATTGGAGATGTACTTCTTCCGTTGCTCATTTTTTAATAAGTCTGAAATAATGTAATCGCGTGCTTAAATTCGTTCAACGACTCCACAGTTTTCTATTTTCGTTGTTCGTGTTTGTCGTAAATGCTTACACAGTCGTTTGTATATAATTTAATATAATTTTATTTAAGAAAATTTATATTTCTCCTTGGCAACATTTCCGTCGATGCTTAAACCATTGGTATTACGAAAGTATCTGCTAGACTTTGTTTAAAATTCTCATCGCGTGTTCCCACAAATCCATCTTTCACCTTCTATACCACGCGCCATATCTTTCTTTTCTATTTCGCTGAGGAGCCGTGTAAAAACAGAATGTACAAATCTCCCGGAGGCTAATGCCATTGAGCAAGATAATTTCGACGAGATCCTTCCAAATCCATTTTCGAGCGCACTCAAGGTGGCTTAGCGCCGAGCAAACTGGGCCCCTGGCTGCGTTTGTCCCACGATTAGCCACACTCAAGGTGGCGTCGATATTCTTTCTTACCGTGGATTTCGAGGCTCGCAATGGTCCCCTTCGTGCGAAGGGACGACTGGTTTGATGTATCATTCCGTTTCGACACGTTCGAAACGTTGCCGGAATACTGGAACGGGTCCTCCGGTTCTCGCCTGGCCGCCGAAAAATCCACAATGTGCGGGCCGGTGTGCACGTGTACGCGTCGAGGAGACGACCGTTTCGTCTTCACCTGCCGGCCATTTGTCACGTCCGAAATTGCATTACCCGACACGTCGAATTTCTGTATAAAACGGCCCCTAAGTTGCCCCATTGACTGCGTTGTCGTCGTTCCGCACAGCTTGTCCCTTTCTCTCTCTTTTCCGCCTCGTTCCTCCGAGTAATCTCGCCTCGACTTTTTCCCTCTCTCTTTCTCTCTTCGGCAATCTAACTCCGGGCTCGTGTCCGTCTCGATCCTCTCGGACCACCTTCGTCGACCATATGGTTAAGGACTGCGTCTCCTATACACGCGACACTCGCGCGGGACTGCACACGATCGCCACAGTAAACTCGCACACCGCTAGACCACGTATACGTACGCGAGGATTGCAAGGATGCGGGATTACACTCCTGATTTCTCAATAATGCAAAGACGGGGTTTCTTAGCGCTCAAAATCGCTACACGAAAGATCAATCTACGGGGCTATTTGCCTCAAAAGTCGTACTTTTACGTATACGACGCGTAATTCTCATTATTCGGCAGCATGTCGCGGAGCCGCGAGAAACAATGGACAGGCGACGGTGCCGCCGCCTATCGTGCCTGTCGATATGCTGCCGAATTATGAGAATTACGCGTCGTAAACGTAAAAGTAAGACCTTTGAGGCAAATAGCCCCTTTTTTTCCTTTATACAGTGGCCGAAATTTCTATAAAGTCATCTTCGCATTCATAGATATTTGAAAAATATCACCATTTTTGTTGATTTATCGTATCTGGTCTCGTGCCTCGTTGACACTCGGATAGAGGGACTATGCACTCTATACCGCTATGTTCACTGTTCACGTTTGTTTTGATCTTTTTCTGCGCGATGCAGAACAAAAGTGCGAAGTTTCTTTAAAGTCACTTAGCGTTTCGCTGAATTCCGAGCAGAGAACTACGGAAAATTTGAAATATTCTAAAAGTATTAGTTTTAGAACTCATAGAAATTCTGTTTCTTATCATTTGATTCGCGTGTATTAGAATGCCGAGAGGAAAAGTGCTAACAATTGAAGAGAAAGCGTCGATCGATGCTTATAAAAATATGGGCTGCTCTAATCGTGCAATTGCTAAGAAAATTAATCGTTCGTATACCGTGATTAATAATTATATCCATTTTCGTGAAAATAACGGGAAAAATCATTTTAAGGGTGGTAATAAAAAATTGTCGAAGAGACAACATTTATTATTAACGAGGTCTGCGGCTAAGGAAAGGAAAAATGCAGCACAATTTCGAGCTGAATTGGAGTTGTTACTGAATTCCAGTAACAACAAGACGCGTGCAATAAACTTTTAAATTCTTCTGGGCAATTTGTGTGGACAAAAATGCAACG